>SKCR01029437.1:0-70998 GCA_019454045.1 Zanthoxylum bungeanum | reverse complement strand
GGTCATAAGGGTATGATTGGGTCATTTTTTGAAACACATAAAGTTTGTAAAGATACAACAGAGAATCGCCACTCTCTCGGATAATATTTTCTTATAAGAGTAGTATTCCAATTCGTGAGTTGATATGTGTGATCAGTGCTTGAGACTGTGGTCGCAGCGGAAGAATCATGTGAGATTCTTGGGTTAGCACGATTCATGACACTATCAACACCATACCTTTGACTATATGGGTAGACACTTTCCAAACCCTAGGTCAAACGGTGGGGATACAGTGAGGTGAGAGACCGTATCATATATAAATCGCATACATAATGGGTATATATCGTTCCTTCTCATTTGGGGGTCTTGGCATGTTGCTAGATGTCAACCTTGGTCATTGAAATCGAAAAACCATCTGATCGGAGGATAATTTATGTTCGATTAAATTATCACGATTCATTTCATGTCGAACTTGAGGGGAACCCAAAAGGTCACACACAACAAAGTAAAAATCAATGGTTAACAGTGCACAGTACAAATTTAACGGCATATATGATTGCTGTAGGAATTGTTCATAAATGGTTCAATGTGTTTAATTATTGAACAGATCATTTATGAGGTTCCAAAGTGTCTTAGGGATTGGTGAATGACGATATGGGCACTTTGGGAATTTGAAAAATGAATAAGAAAAAAAAACGTGAATAGTAAATTGTTTTTTTTTTTTTTGAATTCCAATTCGGCCCAAACTCTTATTGGGGTTTTATAATCTCATTAAACCACTATATTAAGATCTAATGGCTAAGATTTAATTAGCATTTATCCCACATCGGATTCTTAATTAATTTTGTTGTCTTTGGAGCACCTATATAAACCCAACGAATTCTTTACAATTTTTTTACACCAAAACCTTTCATATATTGGGTTTATATAAGTGAGCAACTCTAAATTTTAAGAGTAAGCCATTGATTTTGAGGATCCTTAAGTCTAATTGACTAGATGAATCTCAAGTTAAAATTTTTGAGGTATTTGCCTAGTCTAGCACCAAGGGCAAAATACCCGTGCACTCAAGGCGTAGTCCTGCCGTTGAGTTTTGGCTTTGGTGTGTGCACCTTTGGAGGCCACACACTTGGGTGGCTCTTTTGAACGTGGAAGAGCTTGCTGAGTTCGAGAAAAGCTTGTAGATTGGAGGGAGGACTGGAGGAGTCTTCGGTTCAAGTAAGTCTTTTTCTTTCTTTATTTTAATTAGAGTTCTTATGATAGTTAGCATGTTTAGGTTTATGTTCTTTGCATGTTTTATGAGTTTTTATGCTTATAATATATAGTAACATGCCTAGGCTTGTAGAATAATCAAAACAAATGGGTTTTGGGCAAAGGGATAGCGGCATCATAATTTTTAATTTTCCACTGCGCACTCGAAGCCGCTTCCCAACACCCACTTGAAAAATTCTCTTTGTCAAATTTTTCATGTCATTGTTTAGGTGCTTGTTTTAATCCGTATAAGGATTTTACAAGTTTGCGCACCTTCTGTTCTTATCTAGGAACATTGAAACCTTATGGTTGTTCCATGTAAACCTCTTCATCTATTTCACCATTTAAGAATGTCGTCTTTACATCCATTTGATGTATTTCAAGACCAAATATAGTTGTTGTGGCTATGAGCATTCTTATTGATGTGATACGAGTCACTGGTGAATAGGTATCAAAGTAATCAATGCATTCTTTTGTCTATAATCTTTTATGAAAAGCCTTGCCTTGTACTTATCTATTGATCCATCCAGTTTCATCTTCCGTTTAATATCCATTTGTAGCCTAGTGGCTTACAACCTGGAGGAAGATCAATCAACTCCCAAGTATGGTTTTGTAGGATGGAATCAATCTCACTATTGATAGCCTCTTTCCACAAATGTGCCTCAGATGAAGACAATGCTTATTTATAGCTTTGAGGCTCATTTTCTAACAGGTATGTCAGAAAATCAGGTCCAAATGACTTAGACGTTCTAGCTCTTTTGCTACGTCTAGGTGCAGTTTTCTCAACATTTTCATGTTGATCTGATTCATGGTCAATCTGATCACTGCCCTTGATAGTATCAATAGTTCTTTTGAGACACTCTATTCTTTGTCTTTCCTTACAAGGAAATGTCTCTTCAAAGAATGTCGCATTCTTTGACTCAATTATCATATTAGGATGATGTCAGGAATTTTAGACTTATGTACCAAGAATCGATACGCACTACTGCTGTGAGCATATCTAATAAATATAAAATCAACAGTCTTGGGTCCTATTCTAACCTTCTTAGGTTTAGGAACCATCAGTTTGGCGAGACACCCCCACACTTTCAGGTATTTGTAGGAAGGTACGTGATATTTCCATAATTCATATGGTGTCTTGTCCAATCTTCTGTGAGGTAGCTTGTTCAGAACGTAGTTGGCGAAAAGCAAGGCTTCCCCCCACAAGTTCTGGGGTAAACCAGAGCTTGTCAACATGACGTTCATCATTTCCTTCAACGTTCGGTTTTTGCGCTCAACAATCCCATTTTATTGAGGTGAATAAGGAGCAGTAGTTTCGTGAATAATTCCATGATTGGAACAATATTCACCAAATTGTGACACATATTCACCTCTTCTATCGCTCCTGATTCTTTTGATTTTCTTGCCAAGTTATTTTTCAACTTCGTTCTTATAGTGTATAAAGCTCTCAATAGCTTCATCTTTGCTCCTCAGCAAATACATATAACAGAATCTTGTGCTATCATCGATAAAAGTTACAAAGTACTTTTTATCGTCTCTTGTTTGTACAATATTCATATCACACACATCGTAGTGTACAAGTTCCAAGGGTTCATAACTTCATCATATGGAATGAAATGATGCCCTATGTATTTTTGCTTCAACACATGCCTCATATTTATGTTGGTTATCAATTGTAAAATTAGGTATAAGGTCAATGTTAATTAATTTACACATTGCATTATAATTAACATGTCCTAACCTCTCATGCCATACATTTCGTGACTCAATAATATAAGCGGAAGATGTAACTTTATTATTAGCACTATATCAATTGATAGTCATTACATTGAACTTGAAAAGGCCTCATTGTGGTATCATTTCCCTATATAGACATCATTCTTGATCAATACAAATTTATCAGAAACAAACATAGGCTTAAAACCATTCTTACTAAGGAGTGAACCCGAAACCAAGTTCTTCTGAATATCAGGAACATGCAAGACATTCTTCAATGTAAGCTCTTTCACATATATCATCTTCAGAACCACTATGCCTTGTCCAACCACTCTAGAGGTATAAGAGTTTCTCATTGTTAAATGATCGCCACCATCGACCTTCTAATAAGAGGAAAACGTCTTGCTATTAGCACAGATATGACGAGTAGCCTCAGTGTCTACCCACCGTTCTCTCGGATTTCCAACCAAGTTGGCTTCTGTTACAACTGCTAAGAGGTTCATCTCTAAGATCTCATCAGTTAGCTGCTCATCCTCAGTGACATGGGCCTCATTTTTCTTTTTCTTGTCTTTGTCCTGAGACTTCTTTTTTCTGCAGTCATTTGCCATATGACCATTTTTTCCACAATTGTAGCACTTCCTCTTGAACTTCTTATTTGCTTGGGAAGATTCAGCTCACTATTCTTTCTCTTTTTGCTACCTTTTCCACCCTCGATGATGTTGGCTTTAGACTCGATATTTTGGTAGCTGGCCTTCTCGGACTTTCTGTTGTCCTCTTCGATCCTCAATCGAACTCCAAGGTCTTCAAGACTTATCTGCTTCTTTTTATGTTTCAGATAGCTCCTGAAGTCCTTCCATGATGGAGTCAACTTTTCAATGATTGTGCCAACTTGAAACATCTCGCAGAGTTTCATTCCCCTATCCAATATTTCATGAATGATTAATTGAAGTTCACTCAATTGAGACATCACCGTCCTTGAATCTACCATCTTGTAGTCCAGGAACCTACCCACGATAAATTTTTTTTGTCTGACATCCTCGGTTTTGTATTTCTTCTCGAGAGATTCCCTGAGAATATTCACAGAAGTCATGCCTTGGTACACATTGTACGGGGTATTGTTAAGTCATCCCAAGAGGTAATTCTTGCATAATAAGTCACCTGACGACCATGTCTCTTCTCGCAGTTGCTTGGCTGTTTCCGTTTCTCCATCCACAGGACCCGGAGGATCTTTGAGGTACTTAGCCAACTGCAGTATTGTCAGGTAGAACAATATTTTTCTCTGTCATTGTTTAAAGTTTGCTCCACCAATCTTTTTCGGTTTCTCCCCATGAGCGACCGGTACCGTGATATTTCCACTAGCCATGTGTAACTGGAAAAACCAACAGTAATCAATAAGTCTACAAAATAAAAATTGCACAACGATCAAATATATAATCTTGTTTAAGTGATATACTAAGAATTAACTCGTTGTTATATTGGACAGTAGTACAAAATAACACAAGTCCTTGAATTTACGACTAAGGTTTCTTATGATAAATGAATAAAGAAATATTCCCAGAAGACGAGGGGGGTCTGAAGTAACCACTTAAATCCCTGCCTACTTAGGCTCTTATTGCCTTTTTGACAGAATATATGTTAAACATTTTCTCAATAGAATATCTTAGATATTCAAACTTAGTATTACACTTCAATTCACAATACAATAATTAATATGTGTAGATTTGTATGTGTATATGTGTATATATTAATCAAGCTTGGACGAAATTACTTGTGTAAAGTTACACTTTTAATTCTCAACCAAGTATAAAACACACGATTAATTTTCAACTTTATCACCATGTGTATGCTTATGATAATTGAACACCCTAATATTAACTTAAACCTATACTTCCAAGTTTATGATAATACATTATATGATTTTACTAAGTTAATATTATATCATACATGGTCATATAAATTAATCTAAGTCTATGTTCTTATATTTGAATCTAAAATAATTCCAGAATTGATTTCGTTAGTGTCACGTTCGTTAATTTATTCGAACGAAACTGTCCAGTGAGTTACGTTCGTGTAGCGTTCGTAAACGCGTTCGAATGAAGTGTTCCAGAGAGTTTGCGTTCATGTTGCGTTCGTAAACACGTTCGAACAAAGTGTTCCAAAGAGTTTGCATTCGTGTTGCGTTCGTAAACACGTTCGAACGAAGTGTTCCAGATAGTTTGTGTTCGTGTTGCGTTCGTAAACGCGTTCGAACGTTCTTTGACAGGAGACTGGCGTTCGAGTTTCGTTTGAAGACACGTTCGAACGAGACTACGCTAAACATGATTTTTTATCTATGCGGTCGTCAGAACTTAGAACGTCTTTGTGTAATTTTCATGCATATAATACATTTTCCAGAAAAGTGACTGTTAACACATGTAAAATTTCATTTAATAACACATATAAAGTAATAAGTTATTAAGATTGTTGTATAATAAGAGTCATCAAGTGAAATTTAACATGCGAATTATTCTAAATCACAACAATGGAATCAATTCGTTCTTAACATGCCAAATTGAAAATAAATCATAGGACTTAGAAAAACCTGAAAAATGATGAAGAACTTGGTCCAAGTTGAGTTGTCTCTGTCCTTAAGAACTTATTAGCCCCGCCTCGGTGCTCTACGGATGGTTTTATGGCTAACGTTCTCTCAGGATTACTTAGACGCTTCTTGTAGAAGAGGCACTCCTTTAACAAGAACTTGAACAAGGTAATGAAGGAAACTCTCTTTGAAGAAGACTCTCTAAAACAAATGAAATGCTTATTTGTTTTCTAGATCCTAGAATGAAAATGGGTCACGAGAAACTTGAGATTTCTTCTGGAAAATTCCTTCTAAATTAAGCATTTTTATGACTCAAATGGAAACTATTTTAAAATGGAAGCGACAACATAACAACTTTTAATTTGAATAGCGACCCAACGGGGGATTTTTTTTTTTTTTCCGAAATTGTTGGAAATCCCACCGCCAAACCATTCTTTCAAGGTTTAAGCGGAACATGTAAAATCACCGGCTATCCCATGCACTTACAAGAAACGGATTCCATGAATTCGAACCCATAACCTCAAGGTAAGATCATGAACCCTACACTACCAATTGTAAACATCTCACTTCAAATCTAATAAACTTTAATTGAATTCAATTATCCATATAATGTCTGACTCAACTAGTCATATATTATACGCTTTAACAGTTCAGGGATTGACCCAATAGCTCGGTCATCTCACTTCAACACTAATAAACTTAAATCGAATTCAATTATGCATGTAAGGTCCAACTCAACTAGACAGATATTGTCCGTTGTAACAGTCCATGTATTGGCCTAACAACTTGGCCTGTGGCCCAGTCTCTAACTAATTGAGGAAATCCATTAATTATAAGCACATATCTAAGATTTCTCATAAGCAATATAAGATATTACAATCCATCCCGGGATCTAGATATGATATCATTTGTAAGGTAATATCTGTAAGGTCTGAGTCAACTAATCATATATTATTCGCTTTGACAATCCAGGAATTGGCTCAACAACTTGGTCTCTGGCTCATCACGATTTTGTTTTTTACATGAGTTCAAACCCACCCAAAATACATCTAATTAACTGAGGGAATTCTTTATTTATAAACACATCCCAAAATTTCTCCCAAATAATATGAGATACTATAATGCATATCTTTATTCATCATCCGGCATCTTTTATATAGAATACGAGGTTGCTAATGCATGAATTCTAATTACAAATTAAAGAGATAGTATAAATTTCGACGCTAAAAATCACTTTTAGCGTCGTAATTAAAATTCAACGCCAAATATCAGGCTTTTAGCGACGAAAATAATTTTCGACACCAAATATTCAACTTTTTTCGTCGAACACTGTTATCGACGCTAAAAGTACACTTATAGCGTCGAAAAATATTCGACGCTAAATTATTTTACTATTCCAATAATTTTTGGCGCTAAATGTTATACTTTTAGCGTCAAAACTATTAGTCGATGCCAAAAATAAGACATTTAGCGTCGACTAAGTAGCGTCGCTAAAGGTTTATGAAGATTCCAATTTATGTCTAAATTTATGTCGACGCTAAAAATCGGACATTTAGCGTCGAATAAACTATTTCGACGCTAAAAATTACAACAATTAGCGTCGAATTTATTGTTTCGACGCTAAATATAGATTAAAATGCAGAATGCCACCAACCATTCTCCCCCTCTGTTTTTTCTCCCATTCTCTTCATTTTCATCCTCTGAAATCTCAGAATCTGTCCTCTGCAACCTCAAAACTCTCCTACAAATTTTCAATAAAATTGTAATCAATTTTCCATAAGGTAAGTCTTCTTTTATATTTCTTTATTATTTTTCAATTTTTATGATTATGTTTATTATATACTTTTTGTTAGTGGTTTATGTTCATATATGTAGATTAAGTTAATTAATTAACTAAATAGAATTTTTCTGTAAACTATTTACTTTATCAACTAAATATATATGTATATGCTTAAATAAATAATTAATGAATTAATAATGTTGATGAGTGTAATATGATATTTAATAATTATATTATTATATTTAGGTATTTCGCTTAAATGGATAGAAATTGGATGAGCTCGCTGGATAGATTGAGTGTTGAATATCGTAATGGAGTGTATGAGTTTATGGAAGCGCAAAGCAACACATTGATGCAGAAGGTCGTGTTCGGTGTCCATGTGCAAATTGTTTGAATAGGAAAAGGAAACGGTTAGATGAAGTTCATAATCATTTATACATGCCAGGAATATCACCAACTTACCGTACGTGGATTTATCACGGAGAGCAGTATCATTCTCAGTCACGGTTTATTGATTCCGGTGAATGGAGCAGTAGTTACAATCAACCTGTAAACGATGAGATAACCGATGCTTTGCATGACTTACAAGGTCCACAACTTGGTCATAGTGTCAGTGGTGACATGCCAGTGTTAAATGGAAATGATCAAAATTTATTTAGTGAACTACTTGATGAGGCAAAAAAAATTCCATTTGAAGGTGCTGGAATGTCGATCTTGAATTTCGTTGTGAAATTATTACACATTAAAGTGATCAACAGAATGACCAACAAAAGTATTGATATGATGCTAGAGTTACTGGGCCAAATGTTACCGGTTGGAAGCGAATTGCCTAAGTCGTACTACGAGGCAAAGAAAATGTTGCGTGATCTGGGAATGAGGTATGAATCCATTCATGCTTGTAAGTATGATTGTGTATTATTTCGTGCCGAGTATGAATCACTTGAATATTGTCCGATATGTGGTGAAAGTCGGTACAAAGTCCGTGGTACGGGGAAAATGCCTCAAAAGATATTGCGATATTTCCCTTTAACGCCCAGGCTGCAGAGATTGTTCATGTCACGACACACAGCGACTGACATGATGTGGCATCATGAAAAGATGATCGGTGCAGAGGGCATACTTAGACATCCTGCGGATGGAACCGAGTGGAAGGAATTTGATGACATGTACCCTCGTTTCGCTGAGGACCCCCGTAATGTCAGGTTAGGTCTTACCTCTGATGGTTTTAACCCATTTGGGAATATGTACAACTCTTATAGCATGTGGCCCGTTATTGTTTTTCCATATAACTTACCTCCATGGAAATGTATGAAGGATCCGTTCATGTTTATGTCATTGCTTATCCCTGGTCCACGTTCCCCTGGTAAAGATATGAATATTTACTTGAGACCATTGATCGAGGAGTTACAAACATTATGGAATGTGGGTGTGTATACCTATGATGCAGCTTCCGAGCAGTATTTTCAGATGCATGCCGCATTATTAT
Organism: Zanthoxylum bungeanum; assembly: GCA_019454045.1. Taxonomy (NCBI): domain Eukaryota; kingdom Viridiplantae; phylum Streptophyta; class Magnoliopsida; order Sapindales; family Rutaceae; genus Zanthoxylum; species Zanthoxylum bungeanum. The sequence goes on along the minus strand of SKCR01029437.1, from coordinate 62,211 downwards.
GGACCATTAATGATTTTCCAGCTTATGGTTCATTATCTGGATTGAGCACTAAGGGATACATAGCATGTCCAGTTTGTGCGGGTCAAACACCTTCGTAATGATTACGGAATAAAATAGGATACACAGGGCACATGAGATTTCTTGAGTTGAGTCATCCTTGGCGGAGGAGTAAATTATTTAACGGTCAACATGAACCTTAGAGTAAACATCCTAATAATAGAGATAAAAATCGAAAATGCTTACCTAAAGAGTTGAATTGGACAGGAAAGAGTATTTTCTTTGAGTTAGAATATTGGGGGACTTTGAGTTTGCGACATAATTTGGATGTAATACATATAGAAAAAAAAATTTGTGAGAGTTTAGTGGGCACACTATTCAATATTCTGGGTAAGACAAAAGACATTGTAAATGCTATATTGGACCTACAAGATCTTAGAATTCGTAGTGAATTGCATTTACAAGTCACTTCTCGAGGTCTTATTAAGCCACCTGCTAGTTATGTGCTCACTCAATCAGAGAGAAAATCATTTTGTGATTGGCTGAAAATGGTTAAATTCCCTGATGATTATGCATCGAATATTGGGCGTTCGGTCAGAGATGATACAATAACGGGATTAAAGAGTCACGATTGTCATGTGCTTCTCGAGATTCTCCTTCCTGTTGGCATTCGACCTTATCTCCCCCCGAATGTATGCGACGTCGTACTTGATCTATGTGGCTTCTTTAAACAATTATGTCAGAGGACATTAACCACAACTGTTAATGACGAACTTGAGCGAGGAATCGTGATAATCCTATGCAAGCTGGAGCGAATTTTGCCACCCGCTTTTTTTGATGTGATGGTACATCTGGCCGTGCATTTACCGGCTGAAGCTAGAAAGGGAGGTCATGTCCATTACAGATGGATGTATCCCATTGAGAGGTACTATATATATACATTTTTAAATATTACATTCTTAAATTTTTACTGTGCATTGAATTTAATTTTAATGCAAACTTGTTGTCATATCCGCAGGGCTTTGGGAGATTACAAACAATATGTGAAAAAAAAAAGGCATGCCCTGAAGGGTCAATAGCTGAAGCTGTTGTAATAAGTGAAGCAATAATATTTTGTTCGATGTACATGCAGAATATTGAAACTCATTTTAATCGTCGGCCACGAAACTATGATGGAGATGCAAGTAATTCGCAAGATATCACAATGTTCCATCAAAATTGCAGACCATTTGGAGCAGTAGGTGTCAAATTACTAACCCTTTAGGAAGTTCAACATGCGCATTGGTTTATATTGAGTAATTGTGATGAAGTGCAACTGTATTTAACGTAAGTTTTTCTGGTTCATAACCATAGTATTTTTGCCATACATTAACCTAACTCATTTTTTGTAGGCAACAGCTAACAATGCTACAATGTGATGGTGACCATAACGTTGATGAAACACACAAAAAAGAATTTCCTAAATGGTTTGAGACAACTGTAAGGCCTAACAGTTTATATTTATTTTTATCCTAACATTAAATATTTCAGTTTGTTATATTAACACATCTATTTCTCTCATTGTTATATTAAGAACCAAGTGCAAAATGGTCAATTGGACTCGTCATCCTCGTTGGTTTCTTTGGCTTATGGGCCTCAAAAGCAGGCTTATGAATACAGTGGATGCATTTTCAATGGAGTTAGATTTCATACCGAATAGCGAGATGTTACTCATGTGACTCAGAATTATGGAATTGTAGTCCAAGGAGAACACGACTCAGATCTTATTGACTTCTACGGAGTGTTGCAATCGGTCATTTAGTTGATATACCGACCCAGACGACATATTGTGCTATTCGACTGTAAGTGGTTTGACACAAATGTCAGAAAGAGGGGAATTCAAGTTAGTAATCATCTAACGTCAATTAATGTTCAACGTTTTTGGTACAAGAATGATCCATACATTTTTTGTACACAAGCACGTTCAGTGATATATATATCTGATCCAAAGTTAGGAACTGGATGGATGGTGGTAGAAAAGTTACAACATAGGGGCATTTGGGACACGCAGGAGAAAGATAGAGTTGACATATCAGATGAAACACAAGAAGTCTCCGGCAACTTCAAAGTTCTTGAACATATATCTTATGGACCAACTGTCACCGTTCCTGAAAATATCACATTAATACGAGATATCACAGACGTTGAGATAATTCCTCATTCTGAAGTGAGCGTTGAAGTAGCAAGTGAAGAAGAATTTGACACTGAAGATGACTTCGATTCCAGTCACGAATCCTCAAATACCGAAGATAATAGTGATTAATGAAGTTAGTGTATTTTGTGATTGATGAATAATTTTCTGAATTATAATGTATGGTTGTTGTTTTTAATTATTATTTAAATATGGTTGAAAGATTGTCGTAATTATTAATAGTATAATTATCATATAATTGTTATTATTATTTTTAATGGAAGACATTTAGCGTCGATAAGACTTTTCGACGCTAAATATTAGACATTTAATGTCGAAATAAGAATCGACGCTAAATGACAGACATTTAGCGTCGACTATTATATTTTGACGCTAAATGTTATACATTTAGCGTCGAAAATCTTATCGACGCTAAATGTCTAACATATAGCATCGATTTGTTTAATTTCGACACTAAATAAAAAAATTAAATTTCCCGGAAAAATAACCCTAAATTTTTAATAAGCCGCCAACTTTTTAGCGTCGAAATTATTTACTTTTGGCGTCGAATCATTTCGACGCTAAATGTCCATTAAATCCCTAAAACCAGTATCTTCTACTTTCTCGACTCAGACGTCCAAAACCAGATATCTCTCTGCCTTCTTCTTCTTTCTCGGCTCCAACCACTCTTCTTCAGTAAATTCATAGACTTTACAGGTAAGTCTCATATAAATGAAGTTTAAGTTTATATTCGATGCATCATGTTTAATTAGAGACCTAAAAAAATTCATAGACATTGAATTTAAGTTTATATTCGATGCATCATGTTTAATTGGACTATTTTTGGAATGGTTTACTCTCAGTTTAGGGGTTATTTTGTGTCGGATTTGGACCGTTTTAGGAACTGTTTTGGGGACTGTTTTCACGTTTTGTTTATGTTTTTTTTCACGTGGAGGGCTGCTTTTGGACTCGGTTTTGTGGTTTAATTTTAGGTCAGGGGCCTTGTTTGTTTGGTTGGTAGGCTGTTTTATTATTCTTGTTTGGTGGGTTTAGGGCTGCTAGTGGCTTGACTTTGTTTGTTTTATCGGTGGGGTCTTGGTCCAGTGTGTGAGTCAGTTTGTCGGCATTGGTTTGTTTTCTTTTTGTTGGTCGATGTACGTGTGTTTTGTGGGTTTAGTTGTTGTGTTACGTGTAGGGCCGCATGGGGTTTATGGCTTCTTTTGTTTGTAAGGTGTGTGCGTGGCTTATGGGCTCTATGTGTGAGTGTTTAAGGGACGTGTGTGTGTGATGGCAGTGCGCTTATTAAGTAATTCAGAGAGAGGTGTTTAGGTTTGTTTGTTTTATGGTGAATGATAGAGTAGGTGATGGTGCCGAGAAGGGTTCTGCCCAGAACAGCAGCAATTTGCTGCTGTTCTTGGTGGTGGCAGAGGGAAGTATGTGTTCTTGAGGGTTAATTTTGTGGGGTCTGTGTGTTTGAATTGGTCGGTTGGAAGGGGCTGTTGATTGTTTGTTGAGTGAGAGAGAGCCAAATGAAAACGAAAGGTGAGAGTGTGAGAGGAGAGAGTAGTCTTAGGGTTTGTGTTTTTGTGTCTCGAATGAGAGGGGAGGCTGCCGAGTCTTGTGATACAATAACGAGTTTATTTATTTGTTACCGAATGATTGTAATCAAAATGAGAGAGCGTGTGAGTGCCGTGAGGGACTATAATAGCTTAAGGGTTTGGAATTGCATGGCTTGTGGTGAATTTGGCGTTGTTTGCTTGTGGCTATGTGAGTGAGAGCTTTGTATATTTTTGTTTGTGATTCTTGTATGTGAGTAAGATTTAGGTGAGCGAGAAAGGGAAGGCCAAGGCCGAGAAAATTCTGATTAACATTAAATTTTGGAATGTGTTTGGTTTGGTTAAGTTTAGTTTGGTTTGGTTTTGTAATATAATGTTCATACATATACTATAAAATGCATGTGTTTGGTTTGGTTCTATTACATTCAAAATACATGAAACTTTTTGTGTTTTTGCAGATGGCACCGGGCAATCGCAGACGGGCTAATGCGACTCCATCTACATCAGCAATGACAACTGGCCATGGTGGAGTCTCTGCTAGCACAGGTGAGTCCAGTACAGCAAAGGGTCGAGGACGCACCCGTGACCTGGGGTTGTCTAAGTACGTTAAGACTCACGGCCGTATCCGGATTGAGATATCAGATGATGGACACAGTCAAGTCGGACAACATAATTCAGCGTTTAATACAGCCATAGGAGCTGTAGCTCGATATGAAGCTCCCCAAAACTACGTTTCTTGGAGAAAGATACCGTGGGAGACGAAAATCAACCAGCTATTCTCTTCGCTACTTGTAAGTTTTCGATATTGTTTGTTAGTTAATATTTTTATTTTATACTTATTTTTACTCGGTTTCTATTCATGTAGGAGTGGTTCGACTTCGATCTGACCAAAGTGAATGTCCAACAATATATTGACTACCACATGGGGAAAAGTTATAAAGATTATAGGACAAAAGTCCTGAAACCAATATTCGACGAACATGGACCTTCAGATGCTCCACAACACAAGCCTGATTTTATAGAGGAGCAAGACTGGACATTCTTATGTGAGCTTTGGTCTACCAAAAAACACGAGGTAAATTTTGAAATAAACGAAAATTTATAATTGTCTTTGTTTTCGGTACTTACATTGTTGGTAAATGCAGGATAAATGTCACGCAAATGCGGAAAATCGAAGTCACTTGCGTTTTAACCACCGTAGAGGTTCGAAGTCATTTATCCAACATCGTGCCGAACATTCTGAGGTAAATATATCCTAACGTAAAATTTAACAGTTCATTGGTTTTACTAATGTGGAATAATATTGAATTTATTTTCTGTTTATAACAGAGTAACACAGGTGAGGTGCAATCATTTCCAGATTTTTTCCGTGTGACGCATTACAATGAGAGAAACAAATGGATAAATGAAGAAGCCGAACGCTGCTATGTAAGTTTCAGTTTTTAAAATAAAATAATTAATATTATATATATATTAATTTTTTTCTCAATTTCTAATATTAACTTATTTTTTGAAACAGAACGAAATGATGGAACTCTAACATTAAACTCAGGAGACAGGGTCCGACCCGATACCAGATGAGCAGTTGTCGCAATTGGTTTTCAAGAATCAGACAGCTTACAACGTTGGCCTTGGCACTCGTAAGAAGCCGACGTCATCTGCACGCAGTACTGTTAATTCGGAAAATGCCTCTCTTCGAGAAGAGTTAGCCACCACCCGAGACGAGCTGAAGCAGACTAAGGACGAGCTACAACAGGTCAAGGTGGACCACGAGAAGAAGATGGAGCATCTCGAACAGCAAATGCTGGTTTTTCGTCAGATGTTGGAGGCCTCAATCAGTCAGGGTGCATCGGGCTTGAGCGTCCCCCCATCACAGCAGCAATAAATTTTATATTTGGTTTTGTATAAACATTTTGAACAAATATTTTTAATATAATATGTTTTTTTTCTAAAAAAAAAATTGAATATAATAATTATTATAATATTCGTAATTCTGTTATTAATCAGAAATTTTTTTCAATTAAATTAAATATTAAATTATTTATTTTAGACTAAAAAGAAATAAATTAATAATTTTTTAAAAAAACAAAATTTTTTAACTATTAGCGTCGAAACAGTCGACGCCAAAAGCAATCTTTTGGCGTCGAACATTTCGACGCTAATAGTCACAAGAAAATCGCTGCAGTAAGTATACATATATTACTTTTTTAATATACTCTAGCGTCGACATATTTCGACGCTAAAAGTCAAACTTTTAGCGTCGACTTATTTCATCGCCAAATATAACATATAGCGTTAGAAAATTTAATTTAGCGTCGAAAAAAATTGGACGCCAAATACAGTCTTTAGCGTCGCAATTATTTAATTCGACGCTAAAAGTTATTCTCGTCGACATTTCAGCGTCCACTTTTTGCGTCTGATTATTTCGACGCTAATAATATTTTGCGTCGAAACTAAAGGGTATAATTTTTGTAGTGAGAAAATTTACATGAATTCAAATTTAAACTATAAACCAAATAGATTATAGATAACATCATCTGCCTCAAAAAAATCATTATCTCAACACAATGAAAGAATAAAAAAGTTTATTTAACCATAAAAAATGATTTTTTTTCCTCCCAATATGTGCTTTAAGAATGAAAAAGAGATGAGTGAAAATTTAAAAAAAAAAAAAAAAAATTTAAAAATTAAACTCAAAACATCACAGTCAAATGGGTAATCTTATCTTCAAGTGAATTGTAGCTACATTCAAGTTATGAGATAGGATTTTTTTTTTTTTTTTCAACAATGTGTTATGAAGAAGTAGGATTGGTTTTAAAATGAGTGGTGGAATTTGAAAGTAATTAAAGCAAAAACTTTTGTGTGTCCTCTTCTTTCTCAGTTCTCTCTCATAAATTATTATTGTTCCATATATATGAATCAAATTGATTTCATAAATCTTTCAACATGTTAGCCAAATTAAAATGATAGGGGAACAAGAGAAAAAAAAAAGCACCAATCTTGTGACCTCATTAAATAAATTGTTTTAAACTTTTGAACTCATTGCTTCAAATTAAAACATTACAATTGTTTTATGATTTGAGCTAGGTTCATCTTGTACTATCCATATTACCACACATAATCATACAATTATTATTGAATTTAAGATGTTCTAATGGTTTTATTAGTCTTGTTCATGACTTCATCAATGTCACGGAGAAATGGAAGAGATTGATTAATTTTTTACTTTGATAAAGTATAATGACAAAGGATGAGAGTAAGTGAATTGTAAAACAGTCAGATTTGAAATGTTCAAGAAGAAGATGAAGGGTTTGTTCTTTGTTTTTTTTTTTTGTTTTTTTTTTTTTTTTTTTTTGTTGTTCAGTATTTTATTTTTATGAACCAAGCATGGCATCTGGAGTGGGGGTCCCCAAGGGGCGTGGTTTGATGATGTAAGGTTCATAATTTCACATTGAGATCCTTAATTCGAATTCAGAGAGTACAAGACATTTGGTTAGGGAAATAGAATTGAGATGGAAAAGAAATCTAGTAAATAAAATAATAAAATTAACACAAGAATTGAGTCATTAATCAAAAATATGATTTTTATTTCCTTATAAATATTTACTTCAATGTCCAGTTAAACGCTGGCCATTTTAAAAATAAAAATAAAAATCTAGACCTCCTTTTATAAATGAATAACATATATTTTAATGAAGATAAAGAGTATTTATGCACATATAAATTAGTTTATAAAAATTACAGTGAATATAAATTAACTTATAAATTCACCAAATTCTATATCAAACGTTATATTATAGTATTAATCTCGAATTTGAATATACTATTGAGTTGGTCTGTTAATAATTTTGACATAATATTCTGTCACAATACATAATTAATAATTAAGATTGAGTTATATTTAAATTATTATATAATAATACTAGCGATTGAATGTTATATGATAAATACTAAAGACCTTCTCCAGGTGAGACTATTCTCATTCTAAAATTTAATTTTATACACTTATATTTTAATAAAATTTTATATTCCACAAAGTTAAACTTGGAGTAAATTTGTGTGTGTGTTTGTTCGTTTCCTTTCCCAAACAAATGATTCTCTCCCTCTGCTACTAAATAGAACATTGAAAAGGAGAAAAATGGTTCTAGAGCCCAACGACGCCGTTTGGATGGAAGGCGAGGAAGATCAGCAGCACTCAGTTTCTTGGACAAGAGACGCCGCCGCCGCCACTGAGCCTAAAGAAGATGAAATACACATTAATGCTGCTGACTCTCTTATGTGTTTCAAATCAATTCTCGACATTGACCGGTTCTTGAACTCATCAACTATAAACCCACCACCACCTCAAGATTTCAACACTAGCTTAGAAACCCACCAAGATATCAGAGCTTTAAACTCTTTTCACGAAAGCAACCTCCTTTTTCACGAGCCACTAGAGTCACAGTCACAGTCTCAGCTACCAAACCACCCTTTTGTGTCTGCCTTTGATTTGGGCTATGAAGCTGGTTTTATTCAGCCCGGTTCAAGTTTCATGGGATTAACAACAACTCAGATTTATGCTGCTAATGAGACTGATTTTCATGGGTTCAGTTCTTCTTTTAGTAACGGTTTTGATAATTTAGAGGGTCTGTTTTTTAAAAATAACAGCAGGGATAAAGTTTGTTCACAGCCAACTCTGTTTGAAAAGCGAGCTGCTTTGCGGCAGAGTTCTGGTAAATTAGAAAACGTGGAGATATTGGGAGGGAATTTGTTGGAGAACTTCAAGTGTCACAAAATTGAGGAGGCTAGTGTTGATATTTCAGGTTTGAATTATGAGTCTGATGAGTATAAAATTAAGGTGGATGAGAGTGTCAAGAATTGGAGTGCTAGTAGTAGTGCCACTGTTGGGAATAATAAAGGGAAAAGGAAAGGTTTGCCGGCGAAAAATTTGATGGCTGAGAGGAGGAGGAGGAATAAGCTTAATGATAGGCTTTACATGCTTAGGTCTGTTGTGCCCAAGATTAGCAAGGTAATTTATTTTACATTTTTTTTTTTTGGGTTTGTTTTGTTTTCAAATTGAATTATAATGTGTTGTTAGGACTATGATAAGACTATGATAATTACTGAGTGCTTTTGTTGTGTTTGAAGATGGATAGGGCTTCAATATTGGGGGATGCCATTGATTACCTAAAGGAGCTTCTGCAGAGGATTAATGATCTCCACAATGAATTGGAGTCAACCCCAACTGGTTCTTTGATGCAGCTCTCTACAAGCATTCAACCTATGACCCCAACTTCACCTACCCTTCCTTGCCGCATCAAGGATGAACTAAGCCGGAGTCCTAAAGGCGAACCTGCAAGGGTAAATTCTGTTCATTACTTACTTTATTTGATTACTTTTCCTTAATTTCCGGATGCTTCTATGTTATTAACACTGGTAATGGATGCTTTTACTTTTACATGTTAAGGTTAAGTTGAAAAAGTTTAAAGTTTAAACTTGGAAATGGATGCTTTTACTTTTACATGGTGTCTCACATGCATATGTCTGTATGCTCAGCTCAGTGTGGTAATTAAGTTAAAACAAGCGAGCATGCTATGTGGATTTATAGGCCAGCAGGTTTGATCTGCAGACTGGCGCCTCTTGTACCACCCCTAGATGTTTTACCAATCAAGCTACCAGTACCCACGAGCTCCATTAGTCGCCTTAATAGTGAAGTGAAGATGGTTTTTTGAATGGCCTTGGTAATTGGGTCCTTTGTTTTATCCTTTCATACATGTGACATGCCCTAGGACTTGGACAGACCACTGAGGCAGTGAGTGGTCACATGTTGAAATAATTAATTTTGATGATTGGAATATGTGATTTTTAATGCGTGATATATAGTTTAGGGCTGAAAACTGACCTATGGACCCCATTGTGTTGTATCATCAATTATGATTTGCACTACATGCTCATTGTTAGTGTGACATTGCGATACATTTTGTCGATTCGGTGAATAGCAGTAATTCAAATGAAATGGTGAATCGCTGTAGTTCTTCATACAGTTAAAAGTCCTTTTCATGGACACAGGCAGTTGTACATAAACGTTTTTCTAATAGCCATGCTAGCATTCAGAATGGATTCAAAATAATATTATCTTCCTTGACGAGCAGCTTTTCCTAAATAAAAAAGATGGCCCACACAAGGCTTCCCACACTGTGGAAAAAAAAAATACATAATTACAAGTTTTTGTGTTTGCTAAATTTTGTAGGTGGAGGTTAGGGTAAGGGAAGGAAGGGCTGTGAACATTCACATGTTCTGTCCCCGCAGACCAGGCCTCTTGCTCTCCACCATGAGGGCTCTGGACAACATTGGGTTGGACATTCAGCAGGCTGTCATCAGCTGTTTCAATGGGTTTGCACTGGATGTTTTCCGAGCAGAGGTATACTTTGTCTCTCTTCATCATCTCTTCTCATGAAAGCATAAACAATTGAATAATTTTCCTTGGCAAAGAAATTAAAAATGAAAGCTTATTTAGACTTGCATCTTACATTCATCACAGTTAGGTATGTTCATCAAAAGTGGAGGACATGAAACTTATGGACAAACTTGTTTCTGGTTTTTGAACTCACAGTTAGATATGTTCATCAAAAGTGGAGGACATGAAACTTATGGACAAAACTTGTTTCTGGTTTTTGAACTTTTATGAGACTACAAAAAATTCTCTCTATTGTACCAATAGATTTGGACTATTACATAATTGTTTGTTTGTGTGTTTTTTTTTAAAAACATTTTATGAGGATTTGGCTGGGGCTTGAAATATGATTTTTAGCAGTGGGGAAAAGTCAATCCCGATATTTACTCTTATCTCTCTGTTGTCTGAATTTAAATATCTATTACTAATATTTTGTGTTCGGTCATTTCCTAGATGATTTGGCATACTACCCATAAAGTAATGTTATAAACTCTCAACTAATGTTTGCTCCTCTTTTCTTGTCCTCAGCCCGTCTCTACACATTTTTTTTTTTTTAAATTTTAGTTTTATGTAGACTGTAGAAGGAACATGTTTTTTTTCCTTTCTCGAACATTGATTATTACCTGTACTAAGTGTTGATCCATATACCCTTGGCATATGGCTTTGAGATGTCAAAGCCGTTAACAGGGCATAGTATACCGGTTAATAAACAGTAAAAAATAGAAAGATAATGCCAAGTGAAAATAGAAATTTATAAGAAATTGTCTTGAAAACCAAAACATATAGGTTGAAGGAAACAATTTTTTAACGAGAAATTTTTCTATTTTTTTTCTCCAAGATTAGTTTTCATAGGCCATTGGATTTTGGCATATGAATAGTGTTTAAACTTTCTCGCCTTCGCCCTTCCTTTCTTCCCTCGCTCTTTTTTGCCTCCTCTTAGTAGAGATAAAGACTAATATTAGATGGTAAAGCAATTCACTGGACACAAATTAAAAAAATATAGCCATCATACTCTTTATCTCTACTAAAAGCAATTGACCCCTTCATTTAATTTGGCATCTCGAACTCCTGACCTCATATCAACTATAGATTGTAATCATTTCAAATATTTCCGTAGAGGACACAATAAACTCATCTTGAATACTGTAGTACAAAATTACCAATCATTATCCCCATTTCTCCTATTGCCCCATCATGATTTTTATTATTAGAGTGGCCTGGAGGTTCATTGATGTTTTCTGATTCTTAATTAGCCCATCAGGCATATGGTAATCAAGAGATTAAATTCCCTCTTTCTTTATCAGCAATGCAGGGAAGGCCAGGAGGTCTTGCCTAAGCAAATCAAATCGGTGCTTCTGGATACGGCTGGCTTTCATGATGTGATGTAAACTACTCAAGTAATTCGTAAATGAAGTTCGCTCATCATTTCATTTGTAGAGGTACGAACAAGACCAGACTGATTCTTGTAGGTCATCATATGTTTGGAGAATTGGTAGGTTGGGTAAGCTTCTTTGACAGTTGTGTTCTTTAGTCGTGCTTCAAAAGCACAGAAACTCTTGAGTGTTGATCTTTTGTAATTTCAGCTCTTAGAATAAAATCTAATTTTCGGTTGCTTTAGCATGCGCAATGATTTACGATTCTCTGCAATTAATTAGATGTATTTACTATTTAATGGTGGCAATGTAATGGATCCATGGATCCTTGGTTGCATCTACTAATTGGTATAGCTATTGTAGTAAAATGTAATTTTTTTTTACAAAGATATAATGGTAAAATGTAATTTTTTGCAAAGATATAATAGTAAAATGTAAGATTTTGTAGTAAAATATAAAATTCATAAAGATATAACGGTAAAATACTACACTCAAAATTTCTTCTATTTATTTGTTATTTTTTTAATTTTTGAAGCAATAAAATGATAATAACCCTAAAAAATGGTTTGAATAGATTGTGGGTTTTCCTAACTTTAATATTAAAATTAAAAATTATAATTAGATTAAATAAAAGCACATATTTTAACTAAAAAAAATTAAGTTAACTATTCAAACTTCAAAGCTTTATCAAATAATCTCAAAATGTGTTTGGTAAACATATTTTAAAACAAATAGTAATTTTTTTTGGTATCAAATATTAACAATCGAATCAAAATGTGATGAATTCGTATTCGATTTATTTACTAAATGAATCGTATTATTAGGATTTGTATTCGATCCGTTTCGTTTAATAAACAAATCCTAAATGAATATTCGTTTAGTCACGATATGATCTATCATCATTTATTTACATTTATTCTTTATAAAATTTTATATAGTTGACATTAACTTCTCAAATTTAATTAAAAAATAATAAAAACTAGCAAAATGATAATAATAAATGAATCGGTGAGAGTAAATTCGTATTCAATTCGTTTATTAAAGGGAAATTTACAAAAATAACCCATTTGTTTTATCCATTATAAAAAAAAACCCACAAATTTCAAAAATATATTAATTAATCAAATTCAACTTAAACTACAAATTTTACCATTTATTACACATATCTCTCATTTCACTCATTTTCACTAATCAAACCCTAATCTCTCAAACTTGGAAACATTCCGGCAAAAACCGAATATTCCGGTGAAGTAAGAGTACTCCAGCGACGGTGGAATACGGTTTGGTGCTTGGGCTCACGTGGATACTTTAACCCATTATGGTAGACATACGGACCGACGAATCATATCTTGATACGCACTTGATTAATGAGTGTATCGGTCCATACCCAATGAATATCTAGCGGTCCATGAAAGGTCTCTGACATACATGGCATCAAAGTGTGAAGGTTCACACGCAAAATCAATGCTATCATATAGTCAAAGGTTACATATGCTACTCGACTCGAGGAGAATCCTATTGACGGTGGTGTACTTCTAACTATTAGGAATCACCTATGAGTCATTCAGTATTCACTTCAGCAAATACCCACATGTCTATACGAGATTCCATTGCTTATAGTCCATTGGGTTAGACTATTGGAACTACAATTCCGATATACGACATGTGCTAGTCTTCTAGATTATAAGAATTCGACCGTATTCCAAAATCAACGACTAGGAATATTTACTTTAAGAATAGTTTATAATAGTAATAATATCCCAATGTCAATGATTTCTCTAATCATGTGATATTTTCTTTCGACGTGTTTAGATTTGAAATGCAGCATTGGCTCTTTAGCCTGTGCAATGGCTCCGATATTATCACAGTACAGTGGGATCAGATCCGCAATACTAGGCACAATGCCAAGTTCTGTGATAAAATTTCTAATCCAAACATCTTCTTTAGCAACTTCCGAAGCCGCTATAAATTTTGCCTCAGTGGTGGAATCAGTTGTAGAGCCTATCTTTGAACATCGCCAACTAACCATACCACCATTAAGGGTAAATATGTATCCGAATGTAGACTTTCTATCATCCGGATCTCCCTGAAAATCAGAGTCTATATAACCCTTAAGTTGTATCTCATATTCCCAATATATTAGAAATTTATCATTAGTCCTCTAAAAATATTTGAGGATATGTTTCACGGCTGTCCAATGATCATTACCCGGATCAGATTGATATCGGCTAGTCACACTGACGCCGAAACTGATGTTAGGTCTTGTATATATAATATCATACATAATGCTTCCAATACAAGAAACATATGACAAGTAGACATTCTAACTCTCTCTTCTTCGGTCTGAGGTTTCATTTTCTTCGAAAGATGTATGCCGTATCGAAAAGGTATATGTACTGCCTTGTAGTTGGTAAAATCGTATATTTCCAACATTTCATCTATGTACGTGGATTGCGACTGTTGGAGTTCTACGGTCCCAAGGATCAAATACAAAGCAATGAAATACATGCGAATACATACGACGAAGTTGCGGAATACTTACATCGATCGGTTGAGCGACGCGGCGACGACAAAAATTATTTTCTGCCCTTGTGAGTGCTCGGCAGTCCACTGTCACAGCTCACTGTTTTCGGCTTCAATCTTCGTCCAACAAGCTCCAAGCTTTGGTTGATGATTCCTAGCTCATGGGTGAACTTCCCTATCACCTTCGCATGTCTCTCGGAGTGCTAGCTCTTGATGATTTTGGCACAAAATCACCACACTTGGCTTCCCTATAGCTCACGGCAGTGAGCAAGAGAAGAGAGGAGAAAGGCAGCCCCTTGGGCGTGACTTAGAGGAGAGAAGAAAAGTGAAGTAGTTTTTGTTTTGATTTTGTGTATCTAATACCAAAAAATCAAAATTCAAATACCATTATAATAATAGTAAATGTCTTTCAAGCTTTCAAAAAGCTTTTTCAACAACTTCCATCAACTTACATCAATCAATCAATCAATGTGACAAGTTGTCACATCACTCAAAGTGACTAATGATTTGACGCTTGATGCGACTAATGATTTGACGTTTGATTTGACTTGCGTACCGCACTCGAATTCGAAATGCGAATGCGCTCGCAAACAATCCCGGCTCGGATTCGCTAATTCCAAATTAACGAATTTTCCGTTGCGACGCAATTAAATGATTATGCCTAGCGAAATCACTATTCACATCGATAACGAATTAATTCTAAATTAACTCGTTCGCCCGAATTAAAATCTAATTTTAATTCCGCGTCGAAATCCAATTTCGTATAATATATCGAATATATTTTTTATCGATTAATTCCAAATTAATCGTTTTCTCTCTTTAATTGATATTTTATCCCAGATAAAATATCTCCGTAATTAATCCCAGATTAATTTTCTATCTCTTCTAATTAATCCCAGATTAATAAAAGTGCGAGTCATACGTCATCGGTGAATCTTCGGAAGCGACCCATGAGATCCCCAGATATGTTGGCAGTAAATACGGTCGTCAGACTATCCGAACACGTAAGTACCAAGTACTACGTTTTACCGATTTACAAGACAAGGTTGGCTTCTAGCAAAGCGTCATGCCTACCCAATTCTCCAGAAATATCCTTACAGGAATATAAGGATCTATATCAGGCGTAGTATACGTAGTATTGTGTATGTCGATCCAGTATCAGGTGATCACGTGCTAGGCCTGGGGCTGGAATTGTGTCTGCCCCGTACGAAGCACATGTCGGATGTCTGGTAACTAGTCTTTATAATTGGATAAACCTGACCTTGTCATTTTATCCCGATGACTGCAGTACTTAAGAGTACTAGTACCGTATCCTACGTGACCATCATCTCCATATGACTAGAGTGATACTTCTATCTTGACATCACACCCAACACACTACGATTCTCAATATACCCAGCATAGGCGTACACAGAACCTGGTAAAGCCCTGGACGACCGCAACCAAAGTATATTGATTGTCGCAAGTATTAGCGATGCAAGTCTCAGGTTAAGACCAAATACACCTACCATGAATTTGGACTTCCATAGACACATAGTCATACTACCAATGGAATTCCGAGGGGGTCTATCCAGAGGGAAGCTGTTTCCCGTACCATCGGTAAAACACAACCTCCTATTACACTTGCATGAGTATCCTATACCCAAATATATGAGAACTATGCCGTTATGCCCTCACAACGCGCACAAGTGTAATACTAGTCTTTTACGCATTTATCGATGTTCAATCTCGATAATACTCTGACTAGGGATATTTAATGATTTATCCTTCGTGGACTGATACTGTCTCATATCATTCTCAATCCAGGAACAAATCATAAGGACCTCATATCATTTATATATCTTGGTGATCTAATCACAAATGATAAGAGAGCAATCTCCTTTGTCACATAGTTAATTTGTACAACAACACCATGATCTGTACAAATAGTGACGCTATGGGTCATAATTGTCCAACAATCTCCCACTTGGCTTATAGTCAGTCACTCGAGTGTCTTACACCCGAACTATGTACGGTTGGCTCAAACTGTTGAGAAAATGCTTTCGTCAGCGGATTTGCATGATTATCATCTGATGCGATTTATACGATCATCACATCGCCACGATGTATGATCCGAACGAATCAGATGAATATCGAAGTATATATCTGGATCGTTGATGAGACCATTAATTCTTTAGTCTGCGCTGAAGCCTAGCTCAGCTGCTAACAGAACTATATCTAATCTAATTAGATTTATTATCGACCCAAATGGCTTCTATTGCTGCCTCAGCTGCAGCAATATTCCGCATTTGTTGTTTATTCGGTAACAGTATCTTGCTTGAAATATTTCCAGCTCACTGTTCCGTTATTCAAACTTTATAGTACTGTTTACGACTTATAGTCATTTTTATCGGTTACGAAACTTGCTATAGTGATCCCAGTCACTTCAAGTTCTCATTCTCCATAGATTAAGACAACATCCTTAGTTCTCTAAGATACTAAGTATGTTCTTAACATCAATCTAGTGACTATCACTTGGATTGGCTTGTTTGTGAATCCATATGCTCAAAGCGTATGAGACACCAGGTCACGTACATTTTTCAATGTACGAGTTCTCGGAGATTTTTCTATGAAAGCCAAGCTTCACACCGATTGTTTTATGGGAATATCATTTCCAAGAAATGACATATTATCATTATTGTACAGGACAGCCACTGTCAGTGCGCTCCCACTAACCCTCTTATATACACAAGAATCATTTCGTTTTGAATTAAATCATAAACCATTATGATTACATCAAAACGATAATTCTAAGAACCCAATGCTTGCATCAATCCAAACATGGATCGAATAACCTGCAAACCTTGTTTGCTAGTTTTGGTACGACAAAACCGACAGGATGTTTTAAACATCCTCCAAAAGGTTTCCTTTTCAGGAAAGCGATTTTCCCGTTCAGCTGACATATTTCATAAATAAAATATGCAGCATCTGCAAGCATTATCCAAATGGATTTACTGTGGCAACAGGTAAAAGGTTGAATCGTAATCAACACAATGTTGATAACGATACCTTTCCGCTAAAAGCCTAGCTTTATACGTTGGTATGTTGCCATCCATGTATGTCTTCCTTGAAGACTTATAAAGTACCAATATGCACAATGCCTTGTGGTACAACAACTAGTATCCAAACATAGTTGGTATACATGGAATCCATTTCGGATTCATGACATTATGCCATGATGGGGAGTCGATATCTTGTATCACTTCCTCATACGTAGTCAGTTGGTATTCCTCAAATATTAACATCTTTATAAGGTAATATCAGAAACCCATACCCCAGGTTATTTTCTGACTCTCTCCGACTTACGTGGTTCTTTTGTATTCGAAGATTACTGGTATAGTTTCATCCTTGATGAACTATTTGTGTTCCATTAAGGAATCGGTGCCTTGAATAGTATTACTCCAATTTTCATCGAGTTTTACTATCCTCTCACTTACCACTGCATATCGGTATTCCTCTTAGGAAAACCGCATGACGAACAATAATTAAATTGTTCTCTTGTGAGTTGTATAAGTACTATACTTTGGTATCCATAGGATAACCTACAATTAGACACTTATCCAATTTGGGTTTTAGTTTGGTATCATCCAAACATATGCCTAGCATACCCAAATTATCAGGAATGAGAAACCCGGTTCCTTCCCGTTCATATCTAATATGAAATATGTCAAACAGATTTTAATGGAACCTTATTCTAAATAAGTTCTGCACTATTTATGCTTATCCGTTGAAGGAAATGGTAGCTCAGAGCGACTCATGATTAACCTTATCATGTCCAACAAAATTCGGTTATCCTGTTCGGACACATCGTCAGATTGACGTGTTCCGGGAGGAGTCCTGTTTGAAAGAATACTATACTCTTTCAAGTATATGAGAAACTTATTGCTTAAGTATTTTCATTACGGTCTTACCGTGACGGTTTAACACTTTAGCCGATCTGTTTGTCTATTTCGTGTCGAAAACTTAAGAGTTTCCGATTTGTGTTCTTCAAAAGAAACACATAACCATAACGCGATGCCACATCCGTAAAGGTCACGAAATATTCATATCCACCTCTAGCCTAGCTAGACATGGGCCCACTTGCTTCACTATGAACTAGGGCTAGCAGATCGGTGGCATTGCACTTTTACCAAGTAATAATATTTTAGGCACTTTGCCCAATAAACTAGATTCGTAGACTTTATTTGAATAGATCAAATTAGTCCTAGTACCCACTCTTCAAAAGTATGGATATACGAGTCTTGTTTAATTGTGTCCCAGACAACAATGCCACAAATTAGTTTCTTCTGATCAAATCAGTTTGAGCTATTTGTTTGTCATGTATATGTTTGAGATTTATTTATATTCAAAATATAAACGATGTTATTCACATCTAATGTGTTTTATCTCAATATCATCTTTATATAATAAAACACTTTAGTGTTCTAGAATATAAAGGTCAATCCGCAACGGATTAGACACTGATATAGAGATAATGTTTCTAGTCAAACTAGTTACATTACAACAGTTTCCAAATTTAGGTACACACCCGAAGGTAGTTCCTAAACTTAGGTATCTACGGTTAAAACAGCGACTTTCGTCCCGTTTTCAATTCGCAGATTAATCTCAACTGAAGTCAGTATCCTGCTCATAGCAGATTCTGAACATCAGTATATATTTATGTACCACACTAAGTATTTAAAATCCAATTTTAATACTAGTAGTGAACATATTTATGACAAACATATTTGAAGTCAGAGCCTTGCTCGTTCTTCAATTCCTTCATGTCTGCTTTGTCCAAACGGCAGTCACGCTTCCGCGATCCCGTTTGCCATATTTAGGCAGACATTTTGGGATATGTCTTTTATCTTCCCAGAAGATTATAATGATATTGCCTTTGCCCTTTTTCACATTCCAGTAGCCTTTGGCCAAGCCTCGAGTTTCTAGAATATCGAAGTAATGTGCGCCTTGCGCTACTTGCCTAATTGCAAACTTTGACTTTGTCTCCTTGAGAATAGTCATTAACTCTCCAAGAGTTATTTATTGCAATTCTGTACTTCTAAGATTGTAAGGATAGATTCTTTGAAGATCCTTCAATTTCAATATCATACTTTAAGGATCTAACCCTTAGTTCTGACAAAGAAATTAAGGAGTCTACTGCGACAAGCTTAATGGATTAAGCACTAAAGTTATCATCACATAAATCTTCCAAAGATTATGCTCTACTATTTGCTTAACTCCTGGCTTAGGCCTAATATGTTATTTTATCAAATAAAGTAACTTATTATTTTCCAGGACCATCCTGAAATATTCCCAATTTTGAAAATTAAACCATTTAAATATATTTTCCCTAGGATCATGTTTTAAGTGTCAATCTTTTAATTTTATCTTGATTCTAATAGTCCAACTATTTAATCAACGATTTAGGTACTTTTAAATATAATGATTATTATAGTCCAACTATATTAATCAACTATACTTTTAATTTGTTTGAATACAGTCCAACTGTTAATTAAAACAACGTTTAAATATTAGTCCAACTAACATTTAATTTATTTGACGAATGATATTTGATTGAGCGCGTATGGCAAGTAATTAAACGAATATTGTAAATTCAATTCTTGCCTCCCACTATTTTTCGGCGAGCCTCTAACCCTCTGTCGAGTACTCGGGAAACCGTGTTTCCTAGCGGGCTAGGATCCCGTTAAATATCACACAATCTTGACTTTGGCCAACAAATTGTATGATAATTAACTAGGTAGATCTCTAAGATCAATTGGATCCAATCCAATTCTAGATCCAGTAGGGGGACATCCAAGTCCGAAACATATATTTTATATATGCCAATACATCCAATGTATTGCCTAACCTTTTTCCTCTGAATCAACTAAGCCTTGGCTTTGGCACAACAAACTTAGTGATCCCAGTCAAGCGTGACCCATTGACCATGGACAGCTTCGTAATCAATGTCGATGGACAAGAAGTGGTCTTGACTTTGGCCAACAAACCACAACTTGGACAAGACACCAATATGGAACAAAGCTCTCGTGATTCAAACACATCCTCGACGGACAAAGGCCTTGACTTTGGCTAATAAGCCAATGCCAGTCTTGGATCTTGAGTAAGAATCACTCAATGGAAGGAAAAACGCTTAATATTTTGTGAGGGCTTTTCGCGTGCAAATTGGCAACCAATTTATTATCTTTGTTAGGTCTCATCATCATACACCCTTAAACATGCATTCTAAACACATAATAAACCGCGTATAATTAAATAATAATGATATGCGGATGGATACTTTACACATTGATCCTAGATCAAATCTCTTCATTTCTCTCTCCCGCTAGCACATGTATTTACTTCTACCCGTTACACTACACTTCTAAAGAAACCTCATTTACATTGAGGGGAATAGGTGAGAAGAGAATACAAAGAATAAGGAGGTAATAAGGCTGGACACGCAGGTCCAATTAATAAATTCCAAATTTATTACAACAATTTCTAAAATTGCCCCACCCATCTAATATCCATCTGATATACATTATTCATGCATCGCAACCATGTATTCACACAAGCATGTTATCAATCAATCTAATCAAATTAATTAATCTGATAATTAATGACCATCCAATGTTCAAACAACGATTTGATTTTGCGCGAGTCAAACTCGTTTTGCGAATAAGTACTCAAAGTATGAATTCTCGAATTAAATTAAACTACATAATTAAATCCAATTCAATTTGTATTTAATAATAATTCGCTATTTAATTCCAAATTAAATATTACACTTTATTAATAAACCTTTTACGACTTAAATTACAAATTTAATCGTTACGGGTCTCAAAGCCAAATTAACGTCCAACGTCAATTTAATTAAAGTCCAATGGACTTTTAATTAATTTCTTAAGGCGTGGACTTTTGGTCAACTCGGGTCAAACCCAATAACCAAAGGCCAATCCGGGAGTTACCCCATAAGCCCAGAAATCAATTTAGGCCCATTAGGCCCAATTAAACTTTAAAGGTCCATTAGTCGCATTTGGGCTTTATGGATGCGGTTTTGGGCCTAATTGGATCCAACCAATTTTGCCTAAATCCAACTTAGTACAACCAAGCCCAATAAGCCCATTTACAACATAACAAGCCCAAATCCAATTTAAGGCCCAATATAATTAAATTACAAAAATCCAATTTCCCAATTTAATTACACTAAAGTGTATAACACAATTAATCACCCAAATCAATATTTCCAAAAAATTAATTTATACAATTAATCATGCTCAATTACAACAAAACATGTCCAACACATTTCATCAAAAATCAGACTCAATACATGCTCAATAAGTCTCGGCAATATAGGGGATTTTATGTCCGATTCGAATTCAATCCAATTAAATCCAATTCGACATTAAATCATCACTCCTAATTGATTTCCAACACATCCAATGATCAAAAAATCAAAAATCCAAGACATAAGGGCTTAGTTGACATTCGGCCAACACAACAAAATTTGGGGAAAATTGTTCCAAACCATATTTAATCAAATTGATCCAATCAATACTCAATTAAACATGTTTTAAGCATACTCAAACATCCAATTTAATTAAATCATGCTCAAAAATATTTTACCCAAATTTTAACCCTAAGTCACATTTCATGTTTTTACTCCGCTCTGATACCATTGTTGGAGTTCTACAGTCCCAAGGATCGAATACAAAGCAATGAAATACATGCGAATACATACGATGAAGTTACGGAATACTTACATCGATCGGTTGAGTGACGCGGCGACGAAAAAAATCTGATTTTCTGCCCTTGGGAGTGCTCGGCAGTCCACTGTCACAACTCACTATTTTCGGCTTCAATCTTCGTCCAACAAGCTCCAAGCTTTGGTTGATGATTCCTAGCTCATAGGTGGACTTCCCTATCACTTTCGCATGTCTCTCGGAGTGCTAGCTCTTGATGATTTTGGCAC
This sequence comes from Zanthoxylum bungeanum, assembly GCA_019454045.1. NCBI lineage: Eukaryota > Viridiplantae > Streptophyta > Magnoliopsida > Sapindales > Rutaceae > Zanthoxylum > Zanthoxylum bungeanum. The sequence continues at coordinate 40,169 of SKCR01029437.1, read as the reverse complement.
AAAATCACCACACTTGGCTTCCCTATAGCTCACGGCAGTGAGCAACAGAAGAGAGGAGAAAGGCAGCCCCTTGGGCGTGACTTAGAGGAGAGAAGAAAAGTGAAGTAGTTTTTGTTTTGATTTTGTGTATCTAATACCAAAAAATCAAAAGTCAAATACCATTATAATAATAGTAAATGTCTTTCAAGCTTTCAAAAATATTTTTCAACAACTTCCATAAACTCACATCAATCAATCAATCAATCAATGTGACAAGTTGTCACATCACTCAAAGTGACTAATGATTTGATGCTTGATGCGACTAATGATTTCACGCTTGATTTGACTTGAGTGCCGCACTCGAATTCGAAATGTGAATGCGCTCGCAAACAATCCCGGGCTCGGGTTCGCTAATTCCAAATTAACGAATTTTCCATTGCGACGCAATTAAATGATTATGCCTAGCGAAATCACTATTCGCATCGCTAACGAATTAATTCTAAATTAACTCGTTCGCCCGAATTAAAATTTAATTTTAATTCCGCGTCGATATCCAATTTCGTATAATATATCGAATATATTATTTTATCGATTAATTCCAAATTAATAAAAGTGCGAGTCATATGTCATCAGTGAATCTTCTGGAAGCGACCCATGAGATCCCCGGATATGTTGGCAGTAAATACGGTCATCGGACTATCCGAACACGTAAGTACCAAGTACTACGTTTTACCGATTTACAAGACAAGGTTGGCTTCTAACAAAGCGCCATGCCTACCCAATTCTCCAGAAATATCCTTACAGGAATATAAGGATCTATATCAGGCGTAGTATACGTAGTATTGTGTATGTCGATCCAGTATCAGATGATCACGTGCTAGGCCTGGGGCTGGAATTGTGTCTGCCCCGTACGAAGCACATGTCGGATGTCTGGTAACTAGTCTCTATAATCGGATAAACCTGACCTTGTCATTTTATCCCGATGACTGCAGTACTTAAGAGTACTAGTACCGTATCCTACGTGACCATCATCTCCATATGACTGGAGTGATACTTCCGTCTTGACATCACACCCAACACACTACGATTCTCAATATACCCAGCATAGGCGTACACAGAACCTGTTAAAGCCTTGGACGACCGCAACCAAAGTATATTGATTGTCGCAAGTATTAGCGGTGCAAGTCTCAGGTTAAGACCAAATACACCTACCCTGATTTTGGACTTCCATAGACACATAGTCATACTACCAATGGAATTCCGAGGGGGTTTATCCAGAGCGAAGCTGTTTCCCGTACCATCGCTAAAACACAACCTCTTATTACACTTGCATGAGTAACCTATACCCAAATATATGAGAACTATGTCGTTATTCCCTCACAAAGCGCACAAGTGTAATACTAGTCTTTTACGCATTTATCGATGTCCAGTCTCGATAATACTCTGACTAGGGATATTTAATGATTTATCCTTCATGGACTGATACTGTCTCATATCATTCTCAATCCAGGAACAAATCATAAGGACCTCCTATCATTTATATATCTTGGTGATCTAATCACAAATGATAAAAGAGCAATCTCCTTTGTCACATAGTTAATTTGTACAACAACACCATGATCTGTACAAATAGTGACGCTATGGATCATAATTGTCCAACATCGACAACTATATAAGCTTCCTTACTATATCCCGGTAAAGCCTTATACCCACTATATATGAAGCTTCACCCATGTCTTTCATGAAGAAGTTCTTGCAAAGGTAGGCTTTCACACTTTGCATCAATCATATATCATTCCCAATTATAAGGATATTGTCTATAGACAATACAAGGAATACAATCATACTCCCACTAACTTTCTCATAAACACATTGTTTTTTTTCGTTCTTAATGAATCCAGATAATCTAATTATCTCATCAAAATCAAAATTCCAGCTTTGGGATGCCTGTCTAAGTCCATAAATAGATTTCTTGAGCTTACAAACCAAGTTTGAAGTCTCATTGGATACAAAACCTTCTGGTTGTTCCATATAGATATCCTCATCGAGAAATCCATTTAGAAACGCAGTTTTAATATCCATATGACATATCTCATAATCGTGATATGCAGCAATGGATAAAAGAATCTTAATGAATTTCTCTTTTAGCATAGCGACTGAGGAAAAAGTTTCCTCATAGTCAATCCCAGAACGTTGAATGTAACCTTTCGCTACTAGTCAGGCCTTAAAGGTTTCCATCTTTCCATCGGGCCGTCGTTTCTTTTTATAAACTCATTTACAACTAATAGGTTTAACCCTTTCAAGAAGTTCAACCAAGTCCAAGACTTGATTGTTATGCATAGAATCCATTTTGGATTTCATGGCTTCCTGCCATTTTTCGAATCGATATCCAATATCGTCTGTTTATACGTACTCGGATCCATTTACTCTAAGAAAAGAACATCGAGACTCATATCGGACCTTAAAAATAATCTCTCCGGAGGCCTTGATATTCTATTCGACCTACGTTAATCATGTGTTGTAGATAATTCACCTATTTGGATCTCTGGTTCTATCTCAAGTTCCTCAATGTTGAGATCAAACTCATCGAGTTCAATCTTTCTTTAATTCTCACTTTCTCTTAAAAATTCATTTTCAAGAAAAGTGACAAAACGAGAAACAAATACATTTCGTTGCTCAAAATCGTAGAATTGATATCCCAAATAATTTTCAAGGTATCCAACGAACCTGTATATATACCCTATGGTGTTAGTTTATCCCGCTGCGTAATTCTAACGTATGCGTGACAACCCCAAATCTTTAAATATCTAAGACTTGGATTTCAACCGTACCATATCTAATATGGGGTCGTAGAAATAACTTTTGATCGAACTCTGTTAAGTATGTGGGCAGCAATAAGTAAAGCATATCCCTAAAGGTAATTGCAAGATATGTATAGCTCATCATAGATCGTACCATATCCAATAAAGTATGATTTCTTCGCTCTTACACACTATTGTGTTGAGGAGTTCCTAGTGGGCTATATTGGACGAGAATCTCATTCTCCCTTAAATAACTTCTGAATTCTTTGCTCATGAATTCACCACCTCGATCTGATCGGAGGCACTTGGTGAATTTCCCGGTTCATTTTTCTACTTCATTTTGAAATATTTTGAACTTTTCAAATGTTTCCAATTTATGTCTCATCAAATAGACATATTCATATCTTGACTTATTATCCGTGAAATTCACGAAGTATGTTGAACCATCATGAGAGATATGATTTAATAGATCACACACATCATTGTGTACTAGCTCCAATAAATCTTCAGCACAATGTCCAACACCAAGAAATGGGGCCTTTGTCCTTTTCCCTTGAATTCACGACTCACAAATCAAATAAGGATATAAGGTAAGATATTTATTCAAACCATCTTTAACTAATTTTGATAGGTGTTTATCACATATGTGGGATCAGATCCGCAATACTAGGCACAATGCCAAGTTCTGTGATAAAATTTATAATCCAAACATCTTCTTTAGCAGCTTCCGATGCCGCTATACATTTCACCTCAGTGGTGGAATCAGCTGTAGAGCATTGCTTTGAACATCGCCAACTAACCGTATCACCATTAAGGGTAAATATGTATCCGAATGTAGACTTTCTATCATCCGGATCTCTCTGAAAATCAGAGTTTGTATAACCCTTAAGTTGTAACTCATATTCCCTATATATTAGAAACTTATCTTTAGTACCCTAAAGATATTTCAGGAAATATTTCACGACTGTCAAATGATCATTATCCAGATCGGATTTATATCGGCTAGTCACACTGACCTCGAAACTAATGTCAGGTCTTGTATATATAATATCATACATAATGCTTCCAATACAAGAAACATATGACAAGTAGACATTCTAACTCTCTCTTCTTCAGCCGGAGGTGTCATTTTCTTCGAAAGATGTATCTCGTATCGAAAAGGTATATTTATCGCCTTGTAGTTGGAAAACCATTTATTTCCAACATTTCATCTATGTACATGGATTGCGACAACTTTATAAGCTTCCTTACTCTATCCCGGTAAAGCCTTATACCCAATATATAGGAAGCTTCACCCATGTCATTCATGGAGAAGCTCTTGTAAAGGTAGGCTTTCACACTTTGCATCAATCCTATATCATTCCTAATTATAAGGATATTATCTACAGACAATACAAGGAATACTATTGTAGGAGCGAAGTGGGGTTTACCGCTATGCCTATGATGTTCGACGACCACGACACTGTTGGGCTCGCAGCCCGTAGAGAGTACGGAGTAGCCTGCAGGGGACTAAACCGAAGAATAAATGAGTCACCACCTAGTGTGAACTGGGAAAATATTTAAGGCCGCACTCACCTATCACAAGGGAAGACCTCAAACAGTTGGGTTCAGAATGGTCTCTTACTTATGCCAGTATAATGGACGGGTTCACACAATGGTATAGCCAAGTCTTATGCAGTTCATGCAAGGTAATTCAAATAAAACCAAATTTGCACACCCATAAATATTAATAATCACAATAACATAGTTCCAAAAGCATATTAAATAAGAAATACGAGATGCGATAACAAAAATCATAATAAATAATCAAAAGCAGGAAAAACGTCAATAAATAAATGGCAAACAAAAAAGGAGGGTTAATCATGCATATGTGAGTATTTCCCGAGTGGCACGTGGAGTTGTATCCCAAGTACAAATCGCACTACCGTCCATTCGGATTCGGCTATGAAATTTACTTATAGATTTCCATCCGATATACCACAAGGGATAATAACATGCATAATCATCAATGCAATGTAAACGGACATAAAAAATATAACCATGCATATGCGGATAATCACCAACATGGACAAATAAAATCAAAAGGCAAAATAATAAAATAACAATAAATAGACAAAAAGATAAATAACAAAATAAATGTGAAATAATAAAATAACGATAAAGGTGAATAAAAAATAAATAATAAAATGCCGAAAAAGAAATAAAATGTGACCAGAAATTTGGCCGTCTTTAATGTAGGACTTCGCATACTCGGCTGGACGTATTTCACGTTCAGTCAGGCACGCAGCGTCCGGAACTATAAAATAAATATGGTAAGGGTACCCTCAAGTCTTACCTTTTAAGTTGCTTTCTCGGAAGTGTGTTAGGCCGTCGCCGGAAGGATTGAAGCTTGGTTTCAAGGTTTCTGTTTTCTGGTTCGTTGGTTCACTGTTTCTGCTTGCTGTTTTGCTATTTTTTGGTTGATGTTTTACTATTTCTGGGTGTTGTTTTGCTGTTTTCTGGCTTTTTGGCTGCTGTTTTGGCTGATTTTGGGCTGCTGTTTTGGCTACTATTTTGGCTGCTATTTTTGGTGATTTTGGACTGCTGTTTTGGTTGTATTTTCGATGGTTCAGACTTGCTGTTTTTGGCTGATTTTAGGGGCTGTTTTTGGGGTTTGTTTTTCGGTAATGGGCTGTTTTTCTTGGTTTCATTTTTTTGGTTTTTTGGTTTCACTATTTCTGTTTTTCTTTTTCTCGGTGGTTCTTTGTTGGGTTATTTTTGGTTGATTCTTCTATTTTTCGGTGATGGCTAGGGCTTTCTCTCTTTTCTCTTTCGGTGATGGCTAGGGTTTTGTTTCGGTTTTCTTTATTGTTTCTGTGATGGTTGTTTGCTGGTTGGGTGATTGGTTTCGGTGGGGTTGATCAAGAAGAAGAAGCGAGTCTAGGGTTTTTTTGTTGTTGTTTCGGTCCAAGCCCCATTTGATGATGAAAAAATGTCCCTTTTTATAATGATCTCCAAATAGGGAAATAAATCACATTGATTGGAAAATATCTTCTCAATTTATTTAGGGAAAAAGATCTTATATATTTGGTGTGAGGATATCTCAAATCTTGTTTGGTGTGAGGATATCTCAAATCACGGGCAATTTTATCGGGTTCGTTTAATTCTGAATAAATGAATTTTCCATCGCGCTATAATTAAATCTAATTTAATTAAATAATTATGCCTCGTAAAATTATTACGATAGTCGCTTTCGAATTAATTCTAAATTAATTGGTTCGCCCGAATTAAAATCTAATTTTAATTTCGTATTAAAATCTGATTTCAATTAATATATCCAATATATTATTTTAGCCACAAATAAATAAATTAAATAGAAAAATCCAATTTAACTATTAAATTTATTTTATCGATTAATTCTAAATTAATCGCGTTCTCTCTTCTATACGAATTTAATCCCAGATTAATTCTTGTCGTAATTAATCCCAGATTAATTTTCTCTCTCATAATTAATCCCAGATTAATTTTATTTGAGTCAAATGTCATTGGTGAATCTTTGGGAAACGACCCAAGAGATTCCTGGATATGTTGGCAGTAAATACGGTTATCGGACTATCCGAACACATACGTACCTCGTACCATGTTCTCACCGATTTACAAGACATGGTTAGCTTCTAGCAAAGCATCGTGCCTACCCAATTCTCCAGAAATATTCGCTGAGGAATATCATCTGTATCAGGCATAATATTACTAATATTATGTAATACGTAATACGATCCAGTATCGGATGTCACATGCTAGGCCTAAGGTTGGCTCTGTGTCTGCCCTGTACGAAGCATATATCAGATCCCGAGTAACTAATCTTTGTAATCGGGAAGTCATGACCTAGTTATACTATCCCGATAGCTGCAGCTTTTAAGAGTACTAGTTCTGTATCATGTGTGACCATCATCTCCATATGACTGAAGTGATACTCCCTTCATGACATCACATCCAATACACTACGATTCTCAGTAAACCCAATACAGGCGTACACAGAACCTGTTAAAGCTCCAGATGACCAATACTAAAGTAAAATGATTTTCGCAAGTAATAACGACATAAGTCTCAGGTAAAGATCACATACACCTACCCTGATTCGGATTCCCATAGACACATAGTCATACTACCAATGGGATTCTGAATGGGTCTATCCAGAGCAAACCGTTCCCGGTCCAATGGCTAACAGAACCTCTTATTACACTTGCATAAGTATCCAATATCTAAATATATGAGAACTATGACGTAAAGCTTCCATAACGCACACAAGTGTAATACTAGTCTATTCCACATTATCAATGTCCAGTCTCGATAATACTTCGACTAGGGATATTTAATGATTAAACCGTTCGTGGATTAATATTGTCTCATATCTTATTAATCCGATTTAACCATATGGACTTTTATCATTAATATATATCCAAGTAATCTAATTACAATAATGATAAAATAGCAATTTATTTTTGTCACATAGTTAATTTGCACAAAAACACAATGTTCTTTACAAATAGTGATGATATGGGTCATAATTGTCCAACAATCTCCCGCTTGGCCTATATCCAATCACTCAAGTATCTAATATTTGAACTATGTACATGTCGCTCAAACTTTTACTGAGATATAGCCTTCGTCAGCGGATCTGTTATGTTATCATCTGATGTGATCTTCTCGATCTTCACATCGCCACGATGTATGATCTCACGAATTAGATGAAATCGTCGAAGTACATGCTTGGCTCGTTGATGCGACCGTGGTTCCTTAGCCTGTGCGATAGCCCCATTATTGTCACAATACAAAGGTACGGGCTCGGCTGCTAACGGAACTACTCCTAATCCAATTAGGAATTTATGGATCCAAACTGCTTCTTTTGCTGCCTCAGCTGCAGCAATATATTCCGCTTCTGTTGTTGAATCGACAACAGTCTATTGCTTGGAAGATTCTAGCTTATTGCTCTGTTGTTTAAACAAAATATGTACCCTGATTGCGACTTACAGTCGTCTTTATCAGTTTGGAAACTTGCATCGGTGAACCAAGTCACCTCAAGTTCTCATTCCCCATAGACTAAGAAAGCATCTTTAGTTCGTCTAAGATACTTAAGGATGTTCTTTACAGCAATCCAGTGACCATCACCTGGATCGGCCTGATAGCGACTGTCATGCTCAAAGCATATGAGACATCAGGTCGCGTACATATCATGGCGTACATGATCGATCCGACTGCTGAAGCATACGGGATCTGAATCATTGCATCTCTCTCATCTTGAGTTTTAGGACACATATCATTCGATAGAGAGACGCCATGTGACACGGGAAGCAGCCCCATCTTGGACTGATCCATGTTGAATCTCTTCAACACTTTGTTAATGTATGAGCTCTGTGAGAGTGCCAGTAGCTTTCTAGATCTATCTCGGTAGATCCTTATTCCTAGAATAAAGGCTGCCTCTCCCAGGTATTTCTTGGAGAATTTTAATGAAAGCCAAGCTTTCACCGATTGTAGCATGGGAATGTCATTGCCAAGAAGCAATACATCATCAACGTATAGGACAATGAATGTCAGTGCGCTCCCACTAACCTTCTTATATACACAAGAATCATATTCGTTTTGAATGAAACCATATTCTTTTATGATCTCATCAAAACGATGGTTCCAAGAACGCGATGCTTGCTTTAATCCATAAATGGATCGGTTTAACTTGCAAACCTTGTTTGCATGTCTTGGTACGACAAAACCATCAGGTTGTTGCATATAAACATCCTCCAAAAGGTTTCCGTTAAGGAAAGTGGTTTTGACATCCATCTGTCATATTTCATAATCGAAATATGCAGCAATAGCAAGCATTATCCGAATGGATTTAATCATGGCAACAGATGAAAAGGTTTCATCATAATCGACACCATGTCATTGACGATACCCTTTAGCTACAAGCCTAGCTTTGTACGTTTGTATGTTGCCTACCATGTATGTCTTCTTTTTGAAGACCCATTTACAACCAATAGGCTTAATGTCTTCTGGTACATCAATCATTGTCCAAACTTGGTTGGTATACATGGAATCCATTTCGGACTTCATGGCTTCTTGCCATAAAGCGGAGTCGATACTTTGTATCGCTTCCTCATACGTAGCCGGTTCATCATCCTCAATAAGATTAATGTCTACATAAGGTGAGATCAGAAACCCATACCTCTCAGGTTGTTTTCTGACACTCCTTGACTTACGCGGTTCTTGTGTATTAGAAGATTATGGAATAGTCTCATCCCTAATGGACTGTTCGTGTTCCGTGAGGGGGTCGGTGCCAGGAACAGTATCACCCCAATTTTCACCGAGTTCTACTTTCCTCCCACTTACCACTGTATTCATGAATTCCTTTTCTAGGAAAATCGCAAGAAGACCAACAAATATTTGGTTCTCTTGTGGGTTGTAGAAATAATATCATTTCGTTTCCTTAGGATAACATCCAAATAAGCACTTATCCGATTTGGGTTCTAGTTTGGTACTATCCAAACGTTTAACATATGCCCAGCATCCCCAAATCTTTAAGAATAAGAAACCCGATTTCTTTCATGTCCATATTTCATATGGAGTCTATTCAACAGACTTTGACAGAACCTTATTCAAAATAAGTATTGCACTGTTTAATGCGTATCCCCAGAAGGAAATCAGTAGCTCTGTGCGACTCATCATTGACCTCACCATGTCCAACAAAGTTTGATTTCTCCGTTCGGACACACCGTTAAATTGAGGTGTTCCGGGAGGAGTCCACTGTGAAAGAATACCATATTCTTTCAAGTAATCTTGAAACTCATTGTTTAAGTATTCTCCACCACGGTCCGACCGTAATGTTTTAATATTTTTACCAGTCTGTTTTTCTACTTTGTGTCGAAATTCTTTGAATTTCTCAAAAGTTTCCGACTTGTGTTTCATAAGATACACATAACCATAACGCGATGCATCATCCGTAAAGGTTACGAAGTATTCATATCCACCTCTAGCCTAGCTAGACATGGGCCCGCATACGTCACTATGAATGAGGGCTAACAGCTCGGTGGCACGTACACCTTTACCACTAAAAGGTGTTTTAGGCATTTTACCCAACAAATAAGATTCGCATACATCATATGAATTAGGATCAAATCCGTCTAAGTATCCATTCTTCGAAAGTGTGGATATACGAGTTTTGTTAATGTATCCCAGACGACAAAGCCATAAATAAGTCTCATCTGTTTTACTCAATTTAAGCTTTTTGTTTGTCATGTTATATGTTTGAGATTCTTTTATATTCAAAATATAAAGACCATTATTCACATCTGATGTACATATCTCAATATCATCTTTATAAACAAAACACCCAGTGTTTCTTAATACAAAGGTATACCTGCATCGGGTTAAACTAGATACAGAGATAATATTCCTAGTCAAACTAGGTACGAAATAATAGTCGCCTAATGTACGTACATACCCTGAAGGCGGATTCAAAACATAGGTGCCAATGGGCAAAACGGCGACTCTCGTCCCATTTCTGACTCGTATGTCGATCTCCCATGAAGCCAGTCTCCTGTTAATCTGTAGATCATGCACATCAGTACATATGTGAGTACCACATCCAATATCAAAAATCCAATTTTTAAAACTAGTAGTAGACATGTTTATTTCAATAACAAACATACCTGGAGCCGGAGCCTTGACGGCCTCCACTTCCTTCAAGTTCGCCTGGAACTTACGGTAGTCACACTTCCAGTGACCCTATTTGCCACAGTGTAGGCAGACGTCTTGGGATTTATCATTTGTCTTCCTAGAAGACTATAATGATTGAGCCTTGCCATTCTTCCTTTTCTTCTTCACACCCCCAGAAGTCTTCGGCCAAGCCTTGGGCTTCTTGGATGTCGAAGTAAGATGCGCATCGCGCTTTTTGCCTTTCTGAAGCTCTGGCTCTGGCTCTTTCAGCATAGCCATTCACTCTCCAAGAGTTTTCTCTTGGTTCATCATATTATAGTTCATGACGAACCCGCCCTAGTAGTCGGGCAGAGACTGTAAGATCAAATCTATGGAAGTCTCGGCCTCGAAGGTAATGCCCAACTGACCCAGCTATTCGATGTCAGCAATCATTTGCGACACGTAGTGTTCGACAGATGTACCCTCTAACATACAAGAACGAAAGAGCTTCTTCTGCAAATCATACTTCTGAGATCTAAGATTAGATTTATGAAGATCGTTCAACTTCAACATCATCGCATAAGGATCCAATCCCTTGTTCTGACGATGAAACTGAGGAGTCTTTGCAGCAAGCATAACGGATTGAGCAATAAAGTTATCATCACGATGAGTCTTCCAAAGCTCATGCTCTACTGGCCGCTTAAGTCCGGGCTCAGGCCAAGAGGTCTCTCTATTACATTGAGATACTTCTCAGCTCCCAAGACTATCTTGAGGTTCATTTCTCAGTCTGGAAAATTGCAAGCACCGTTAAAGACATTCTCACCCATGATTATGTCCCTAACGCTTATCTTTCCAGCCATTTTGATTGTTATAGTCCAACTATCCAATCAAATGTTTTGGGTACACTCAAATGCAATGGTTACTATAGTCCAACTATATAACCAACTACAAATGGAGTAGTGTTGAGTACAGTCTAACTGTTCAAAGAAAACAATAAATGAATAATATTAGTTCAACTAATATATAATGGAAATAATAATAATAGAGTGCGCATATTAGCGAGTATTAAACGAAATTGTAAATTTAATACTAGCCTCCCACTAATTTTCGGCGAGCCTCTAACCCTCCGTTGAGTACTCGGGAAACCTAGTTTCCTAGTGGGCTAGGATCCCGTTAAATAATACACAACCTTGACTTTGGCCAACAAGCTGTATAAAATTTAACTAGGTAGATCTCTAAGATCAATTGGATCCCATCCAATTCCTAGATCTGGTAGGTGGACATCCAAGTCTGAAACATATATCTAATATATTTCCTAACCTGTTTCCTATGAATCAACTAAGCATTAGCTTTAGTTCAACAAGCTGAATGATTCTAGTTAAGCGCGACCCAATAATGATGGGAAAGCTTCGTAATCCACGTTGATGAACAAGAGTGACCTTGACTTTGGCCAACAAGTCACAACTGCCCAAGACATGCGATATTAACAAAGCTTTCATGGTTCAAACACATCTGCGATAGACAATGATCTTGACTTTGACCAACAAATCAAAGCCAATCTTGGATCTTGAGAGAGAACCACTCAATGGAATGAAACACTTAATATTAAATGCGAGGGCGTTTTTGTAAATTGGCAACCAATTTATTATCTTTGATTAGGTCTCATCATACACCCTTAAACATGCATTCTAAAAGCACAATAAGGCGAGATAAATATAATAATGATTTACGGATGGATATATACATTTTGTTCCTCGAACAAATCTCTCTCTTTTCTTTTTCTCTCTCCCGCTAGCACTTTACATTCTTCTATATACCCAATTTACATAACACTATAAGAAACCTCATTTATATTGAGGGGAATTGGTGAGAAGAGAAATACAATGAGAATAAGAGGTGATAGGCTGGACATGCAAGTCCAATTTCAAATAAATACAATATTTATAATAATTTCTAAAATTGCCCTCACCCATCTAATATCCATTCGATATACATTATTCAAACAATTACATCCAAGCATTCACACATAGCATGTTGTAAATCAATGTAATCCAATTAATTAATTCTTCAATTAATGACCATCCAATGTTCATACAATGATTTTCTTTGCGCGAGTCCAACTCGTTTAAGAATAAATACTCAAAGTAAGTATTCTTGAATTATATCGAACTACAATATTAAATCCAATTTAAATTGTATTCAATACTAATTCAAGTTTAATTCCAAATTAAACAATTACACATATTCTATTATAATAATGTCTTTTTAGACTTGGATTCCAAATCCAATCCAAATGGTCTCAAATGCCCATTTAGCATCCAATGCCAATTCTTATTAGGTCCAATGGGCTTTAATTAATTCTTTAGGCATGGACTTTTGGTCATTATGGATCAAGCCCATAATGCCTTGGCCCATTTAGGAATCACCCTATGCCATAAATTAATTTTGGCCCATTAGGCCCAATTAGATTATAAAAGGCTCAAAAGTCATATTTTGGACTTTTATGGAAATAGTTTAGGCCCAATTGGATCCAACCCAATTGTCTACAACCAAACTTGGCCCAACTAAGCCCATTAATCCAAATATAACCAAATTAGCCCATTTAGTATTTTAGGGACTGATTTTCATTAATACAATATTCCAAATATAACATTAATCCATTTTAAGTGTAATTAACATAACTAATTAATTAATCTAACATTTCCAGAATATCGATTAATCTAATTAATTATGCTTTTCATTCCAATTCATGTCCAACACAAATTGAAGCAAAATCAAGTCTCCAACAAACATGTTAACTCACAGCAATGACAAGAAATTAATATCCAATTTGATTCCAATCCAATTAAATCAACATTCAATATATATATCATGCCATTAACACATCCAAGTGTCAAAATTTAAAAAATACCATGAGTTACACTAGGGTATAGTTTCGGCCAACTTAAGGGAATTGGGGAAATTTGATCCAATCAATTTTTCAACAATCCAACAATGCACAACTCTAAGTTATCATCATCTAACATCAACCAACAACTCAATTTTGAATTTTCATGCTCCAAGCAAAAATTCCTAATTAAAGTTTATGAACCCTAATTTCAAAATCATATTTAGCAAAGCTCTAGATACCATTGTCAGTCTCTAAGACATGCCACAAGATCCTAAATGTGATTTTATGTGTGAAATAATCAAGTAAAGTGGCGAAATCACTTACATTGCATATGGAGAAATTTCAAAATTTTCTTTTTGGATGAAGCTCCAAGCTTGTTGTTTGTTCCTTAGGTGAGTTTCCCTATCACCTCATTTGACTCCTCCAAGTGCTAGCTTAGTGAAATTTTTGAAGCATAATTTCACTAATGGAGAGAAGAAGAATCGGCAATGAGAGAAGAGAGGAGATAGTGAATAGTTTCCAAAACATGGTTGTTGTGTGTGTTAAATGATGTATTTTATTAAAGCCAACTACTTTCATCAATAATTGACATTTGATGTAAGTCATGTGGTCCCACCATATATTAAATTCAAAATTTGAGTTGGCTTACACAACACACAACTTGACTTGGGCCCAACAAAGTCAAGGACAATTTTATCGGGTTCGTTTAATTCCAAATAAATGAATTTACTGTCGCGCTATAATTAAATCTAATTTAATTAAATAATTATGCCTCGCAAAATTATTACGATAGTCGCTTTCGAATTAATTCTAAATTAATTCGTTCGCCCGAATTAAAATCCAATTGTAATTTCGTATTGAAATCCGATTTCAATTAATATATCCAATATATTATTTTAGCCACAAATAAATAAATTAAATAGAAAAATCCAATTTAACTATTAAATTTATTTTATCGATTATTCTAAATTAATCACGTTCTCTCTTCTATACAAATTTAATCCCAGATTAATTCTTGCCGCAACTAATCCCATATTAATTTTCTCTCTCATAATTAATCCCAGATTAATTCTATTTGAGTCAAATGTCATTGGTAAATCTTTGGGAAGCAACCCAAGAGATTCCTGGATATGTTGGCAGTAAATACGGTTATCGGACTATCCGAAAACATGCGTACCCCGTACCATGTTATCACCGATTTACAAGACATGGTAAGCTTCTAACAAAGCATCGTGCCTACCCAATTCTCCAGAAATATTCGTCGAGGAATATCATATGTATCAGGCGTAGTATTACTAATATTATGTAACACGTAATACGATCCAGTATCGGATGTCACATGCTAGGCCTAGGGCTGACTCTGTGTCTGCCCCGTACGAAACATATATCAGATCTCGAGTAACTAATCTCTGTAATCGGGAAGTCATGACATAGTTATACTATCCTGATAGTTGCAGCTTTTAAAAGTATTAGTTTCGTATCATGTGTGACCATCATCTCCATATGACTGAAGTGATACTCTCTCTTGACATCACATCCAATACACTATGATTCTCAGTAAACCCAATACAGGCGTACACAGAACCTGCTAAAGCTCCAGACGACCAAGACTAAAGTAAAGTGATTGTCACAAGTAATATCGATATAAGTCTCAGGTAAAAGTTCACATACACCTACCCTGATTCAGATTCCCATAGACACAAAGTCATACTACCAATGTGATTCCGAGTAGGTCTATCCAGAGCGAACTGTTCCCGGTCCAATGGCTATCAGAACCTCTTATTACACTTGCATAAGTATCCAATACCTAAATATATGAGAACTATGTTGTTAAGCTTCCATAACGCGCACAAGTGTAATACTAGTTTATTCCGTATTATCAATGTCCAGTCTCGATAATACTTCGACTAGGGATATTTCATGATTAAACCGTTCGTAGATTAATATTGTCTCATATCTTATTAATCTGATTTAACCATATGGACTTTTATCATTAATATATATCCAAGTAATCTAATTACAATAATGATAAAATAGCAATTTCCTTTTGTCACATAGTTAATTTTTACAAAAATACAATGTTCTTTACAAATAGTGATGCTATGGGTCATAATTGTCCAACAGCATGTATGCATGCGATACATGAGATGCATGTGGTTATCAAAACATCATATATCCTTCCGACCTTATTCCTCCCATACTCGTGGTAAGTTCATTTCTGCCCTAGGTATGGCTCATTTTATGCACCAATGTGGGGTACACAAAATCGTTATCTTCTACGCTACAGGGGTGAACCTTGGCTACCTTAGTCCATTTTCATCGGTAAAAGACAAAGATCGCCCATTTACAAAATTGACTAAGCCTATTAAATGGATCGTGCCATTATCTAGAAATGATGAATTGGGCCATCGGTAATCACGGTTGTGGCGGGGACGGACTTGGAGATATATAAAGTATACAAATATGCCATAACAAGATGTACCATTCCTGGATGAAAGCTAGTGCGGATATCAGACTCATGCATTTGGCATATTCGGATCATATTTGGACCTTTTAAGCCTATCAAGGTTTTCATACTAGTTGGCATGTTATCATTTTAAAGCGTTCAATCAGATTATCGCGAGGTGCAAACTTGTCCCAGTTGAAAAGGCCCAACAGGTTTACACTTTTGCGATAAGGTGGCTAAATAACTTCAAATGATAGGGGGCCCAAATATAAGGTGGTCCGTCGTCATTTTGAAAAATTTTGGCCCAATCATCATAAGATACAAACGCGTCCCAGTTTAAGTGGCCCAACAAGTTCATATCCTATGACGAGAAGTCCAAATTAATCCAAATAATAATGGGCCCAAACACAAGCATAAGGTGTAGCTTCTATATGATATATGACTATGGTTCGTATGTGGGCTTACAAGGGTATGGATAAGACTCTCATCGGCGAAGGGTTGCTCACAACTAGGCCTCCTCACTCAAGGTTCGAGCGACCAAGTGAGCACACCTTTTTTATACCCTAGGGTGTGTGCCAATGAGTGATGGTTATCATCGCATAACGATCCACCGCCTTGAGTGAAAACGACTTCACGATACATGACGCCATCGGGGTAAGAAGGGTATGCAAACTATATGAGACTTGGGTAACCAAAGCCAAAGCCACGAACACTACAAGGTATTATTTCGAGGCCGATTCTCTATTCCCATTGGAGTCGCCATCTGTAGGAGCGAAGCAGGGTTTACCGTTATGCCTATGATGTTCGGTGATCACGATATTGTTGGGCTCGCAGCCCGTAGAGAACACAGAGTAGCCCGCATGGGGGACTAAATCGGAGAATAAATAAGTCACCACCCAGTGTGAACTGCAAAAAGATTTAAGGCCACACTCACCCCTCGCAAGGGAAGACCTCAAACCGTTGGGTTCGGAATGATCCCTTACTTATGCCAGTATAATGGACGGGTTCACAATGGTATAGCTGTTAGTGTTCCTAGAACATGCCAAGGATCTAATAAGCATGAAAACATGTTCATAAATTCAAAATAAGTTGCGGAATTACTTACATTGAATGGATTTGAGCTTTTAAAATTTTGAGAAGAAGATCCAAGATCCAAGATGCTTCCTTTGTTTATTCTAAGCTTTGAGTTGAAGATCTCCAAGATCCTTCCTTTGTTGATTCCAAGCTTTTGAAGTTGTTTCCCTATCACCTTTGTTGATTTCTCCAAGTGCTAGCTTTGTTGATTTTGCAACAAAATCCAAGAGATGGAGATAAGAAGCTCACGCCCATGGAGCTCCAAGTTCACGCCCAAACACCTTGTGAATTAGGGTTTTCATTTTTTCCAAGTGTTGTGTTACACAAGTGTGAAGAGAGAGAGCTAGGGTTTGTTAAAGGGTTTTTACCCTTTTCACCAAACCATGTAGTTGGGCTTTTGTTTCACCTAAAACCAAGTAGTTGGAAAGTAAGTGGTTTTGGCATAAATGCCAACCACTTTCCAACCACCACTTCACATGTGTGTGAAGTGGGCCCCACCATTTTGAATTCAAAACTCAAAATGTCTCTACGAATATTTGCCGCGGCTCGGATCCGTTTAATCCGATTAAACGAACTTTCGTCGTTAAATAATTAAATCTAATTTAATTAAATAACGATGCCTCGTAAATTTATCACGAACGTCGTCTACGAATTAATTCTAAATTAATTCGTTCATTCGCATTAAAGTCCAACTTTAATTTCGTAATGAAATCCAATTCATATTAATATATCTGATATACTAATTTTAGCCCATATGAATAAATTAAATAGAAAAATCAAATTTAACTATTAAATTTATTTTACCGATTAATTCCAAATTAATCGCATTCTCTTTCTTCCGAACACATTTAATCCAGATTAAATAATACCTCAATTAATCCCAGATTAATTTCTCCATCTTAATTAATCCCAGATTAATTTTCTCTCTTAATTAATCCCAGATTAATACTTTTAAATCAACTGTCATCGGTGAATCTTTGGAAGCGACCCAAGAGATCCCTGGATATGTTGGCAGTAAATACGGTCATCGGATTATCCGAATACGTGCGTAACTCGTACCACGTGCTTACCGATTTACAAGACATGGTGGCTTCTAGCAAAGCACCGTGCCTACCCAATTCTCCAGAAATATTCTTACTGGAATATTAATCTATGCCAGACGTAGTATACGTAGTATTGCGTATTGCGATCCAGTATCGGATTGTCACGTGCTAGGCCTGGGGCTGGAATTGTGTCTGCCCCGTACGAAGCACATGTCGGATGTCTGGTAACTAGTCTCTATAATCGGATGAACATGACCTAGTCATATCATCTCGATGACTGCAGTACTAAAGAACACTAGTACCGTATCCTACGTGACATCAGCTCCACTATGACTGGAGTGATACTTCCGTCTTGACATCACACCCAATATACTACGATTCTCAATATACCCAGCAGAGGCGTACACAGAACCGGTTAAAGCCCTGGACGACCAAAACTAAAGCATACCGATTGTCGCAAGCATTAGCGGTGCAAGTCTCAGGTTAAGACCAAATACACCTACCCTGATTTCGGACTTCCATAGACACATAGTCATACCACCAATGGAATTCCGAGGGTCTATCCAGACGAAGCTGTTTTCCGTACCATCGGTAAAACACAACCTCCTATTACACTTGCATGAGTATCTTATACCCAAATATATGAGAACTATGCCGTTATGATCTCACATAACGCGCACAAGTATAATACTAGTCTATTCCGCATTATCGATGTCCAATCTCGATAATACTACGACTAGGGATATTTAATGATTAATCCTTCGAGGACTGATACTGTATTATATCATCTTAATCCAGGAACTAATCATACAGACCTCCTATCATTTATATATCTAGGTGATCTAATCACAAATGATAAGAGTGCAATCTCCTTGTCACATAGTTAATCTGTACAACAACACCATGATCTGTACAAATAGTGACGCTATGGGTCATAATTGTCCAACAATCTCCCACTTGGCCTATAGCCAGTCACTCGAGTGTCTTACACCCGAACTATGTACGGTTCGCTCAAACTGCTGAGTAATGGTTTTTTCGTCAGCGGATTTGTATGATTATCGTCTGATGCAATTTATTCGATCATCACATCACAACGATGTATGATACGAATGAATCAGATGAATAGTCGAAGTATATATCTGGATCGTTGATGAGACCATTAATTCTTTAGTCTGTGCTGTAGCCTAGCTCAGCTGCTAACAGAACTATATCTAATCTAATTAGATTTGTTAATGACCCAGATGGCTTCTATTGCTACCTCAGCCGCAGCAATGACCCGCATTTGTTGTTTATTCGGTAACAGTATCTTACTTGGAAGATTTCCAGCTCACTGTTTCGTTATTCAAACTATATTGTACCGTTGTTTTTATCGATTAGAAAACTACAGCAGTGATACCAGTCACTTCAAGTTCTCCTCTCTCCATAGTTTAAGACATCATCCTTAGTTCTTTAAGATACTAACGGATGTTCTTAATATCAATCCAGTGACTATCACTTGGATTGACCCGTTTGTGACTCCATATGCTCAAAGCGTATGAGACACCAGGTTGCGTACATTTTTGAATGTACGAGTTCTCGCAGAGTTTCAATAACCTCTAGATCTAACTCAGTAGATCTTTATTCCTAGAATAAAGGTTGTTACTCCCAAGAATTCTACGAAGAATTTTCATGAAAGCCAAGCTTTCACCGATTATAATATGGGAATATCTTTCCAAGAAATGACATATCATCATTATTTAGGACATCATTGTCAGTGCGCTCCCACTAACCTCCTTATATACACAAGAATCATATTCATTTTGAATCAAATCATACACCATTATGATTACATCAAAACGATAGTTCCAAGAACCCAATGCTTACTTCAATCCATACATGGATCGAATAACCTGCAAACCTTGTTTGCTAGTTTTGGTACGACAAAACAGTTAGGATGTACAACATCCTCCACAAAGGTTTCCTTTTCAGGAAAGCGATTTTCCTATTCAGCTGCCATATTTCATAATTGAAACATGCAGCATCAGTAAGCATTATCCAAATGGATTTAACGTGGCAACAGGTAAAAGATCTCGTTATAATCAACACAATGTTGATAACGATACCTTTCCGCTACAAGCCCAGCTTAGTACGTTGGTATGCTGCCATCCACGTATGTCTTCCTTGAAGACCTATATAGTACCAATAGGCACAATGCCTTGCGGTACAACAACTAGTGTCCAAATATAGTTGATATACATGGAATCCATTTTGGACTCATGGCACTTTTCCATAATAGGGAGTCGATACCTTGTATCACTTCATCATACGTAGTCAGTTCGTATTCCTCAATAAGATTGACATCTTTCTGAGGTGAGATCAGAAACTCATACCCAAGTGTTTTCTGACTCTCTCCAATCTACGCGGTTCTTATGTATTAGAAGATTACTGGTACAGTTTCATCCTTGATGAACTGTTTGTTTTCCATTAAGGACTTGGTGCTTTGAATAGTATTACTCCGATTTTCATCGAGTTTTATTATCCTCCCACTTACCACTGCTTATCGCTATTCCTCTCAGGAAAACCGCATGGCGAGCAACAATAAAAATTGTTCTCTTGTGAGATGTGTAAGTACTATACTTTGGTTTCCTTAGGATAACCAATTACATTAGGCACTTATCCAATTTGGGTTCTAGTTTGGTATCATCCAAACGTATGCCTAGCATTCCCAAATCATCAGGAGTGAGAAAGCATAGTTTCTTTCCTGTTCATATCTAATATGAAATCTGTCAAACAGATTTTCATGGAACCTTATTCAAAATAAGTATTACGCTGTTAAATGCTTATCCGTTGAAGGAAAATGGTAGCTCAGAGCGACTCATGATTAACCTATCATGTCCAACAAAATTTGGTTTCTCCGTTCGGACACACCGTCAAATTGACGTGTTCCGGGAGGAGTCCTCATTGAAAGAATACTATACTCTTTCAAGTATTTGAGAAAAATTATTGCTTAGTATTTTCATCATAGTCAAACCGTGATGTTTTAATACTTTAGCCAATCTGTTTGTTTACTTCGTGTCGAAACTCTAAAAGTTTCCGATTTGTGTTCTTCAAAAGAAATACAATCATAACGCGATGCCACATCCATAAAGGTCACGAAATATTCATATCCACCTCTAGCCTAGCTAGACATGGGCCCACTTACGTTACTATGAACAAGGGCTAATAGATCGGTGGCACTTATACTTTTACCAGGTAAAGGTGTTTTAGGTACTTTACCTAATAAACTAGATCCGTAGACATCATTTGAATGGAATCAAATCCATCCTAGTATCCACTCTTAAAAAGTGTGGATATACGAGTCTTGTTTAATGTGTCCCAGACAACACTGCCACAAATAAGTCTTATCTGATCAAATCAGTTTGAGCTATTTGTTCGTCATATTATATGTTTGAGATTTATTTATATTCAAAATATAAATACTGTTACTCACATCTAATGTGTTTATCTCAATATCATCTTTATAAAATAAAACACTTTAGTGTTCTAGAATATAAGGGTATACTCGCAACGAGTTATACACGATATATAGATATTGTTTCTAGTCAAACTAGTTACATTTTAACAGTTTCCTAATTTAAGTACATACCGGAAGGGTAGTTCCTAAACTTAGGTATCTACGGTTGAAACAGCGACTGTCGTCCCGTTTCCGATTCACAGATTAATCTCATCTGAAGTCAGTATCCTGCTCACAGCAGATTCTGCACATCAATGCATATTTATGTATCACACTAAGTATTTAAAATCCAATTTTAATACTAGTAGTGAACATATTTATGACAAACATATTTGAAGTCAGAGCCTTGCTCGTCTTCAATTCCTTTATGTCTGCTTTGTCCATACGGCAGTCATGCTTCAATGACCCCGTTTTCCACAAGTTAGGCAGACATCTTAGGATATGTCCTTTATCTTCCTAGAAGATTATAATGATTTTGTCTTTGCCCTTTTCATATTCAAGAAGTCTTTGGCCAAGCCTTGGCCTTCTAGAATATCGAAGTAGGGTGCGCCTTGCGCTTCTTGCCTTATTGCAAACTTTGACTTTGGTCTCCTTGAGAATAGTCATTAACTCTCCAAGAGTTTTTATTGCAATTCATACTTCTAAGATCTAAGAATAGATCTATGAAGATCCTTCAATTTCATTATCATACTTTAAGGATCTAATCCTTACTTCTGATTAAGAAATTAAGGAGTCATTATGGCAAGCATAATGGATTAAGCATTGAAGTTATCATCACATGAATCTTCCAAAGATCATGTTCTACTATTTGCTTAACTCCGGGCTTAGGCCTAAGAGTTATTTTATCAAATGAAGTAACTTCTAAGTTTCAGGACTATCCTGAAATTTATTCCCAATTTGAAAATTAAAGTTGTCTAAACACATTTTCCCTAGGATAATGTTTTAAACACTAATCTTTCAATTTAATCTTGATTCTAATAGTCCAACTATTTAATCAACGATTTCAGGTACAATCTAATGTAAAGATTACTATAGTCTAACTATATAACTTATTACAATTTTATTGGTTAAAATCAAATATATATTGATTACTATAATCCAATTATATAATCATTATAAATGATTGGTAAAATCCAAATATATTGATTACTATAATCCAATTATATAATCAACTATAAATGAAGTAGTTTGAATACAGTCTAACTGTTAAATTAAAACAACTATTAAATATTAGTATAACTAATATATAATATATTTGACGAATGATATTTGATTGAGCGCGTATGGCAAGTAACTAAACGAATATTGCAAATCTAATACTTGCCTCCCACTATTTTTCGGCGAGCCTCTAACCCTCTGTCGAGTACTCGGGAAACCATGTTTCCTAGTGGGCTAGGATCCCGTTAAATAACACACAATCTTGACTTTGGCCAACAAATTGTATGATACTTAACTAGGTAGATCTCTAAGATCAATTGGATCTCATCTAATTCCTAGATCCAGTAGGTGGACATCTAAGTCCGAAACATATATCTTATATATGCCAATATATCAAATATATTACCTAACCTTTTTCTCTCTAAATCAACTAAGCCTTGGCTTTGGCACAACAAACTTAATGATCCCAGTTAAGCGGAACCCATTGACATGGAAAGCTTCGTAATCAATGTCGATGGACAAGAAGTGATCTTGACTTTGGCCAACAAATCACAACTTGGACAAGACACCGATATGGAACAAAACTCTCATGATTCAAACACATCCGCAATTGACAAAGGTCTTGACTTTGGCCAACAAACCAATGCCAACTTTGGATCTTGAGTAAGAATCACTCAACGGAAGGAAAAACACTTAATATGTTGTGAGGGTTTTTCGCGTGAAAATTGGCAACCAATTTATTATCTTTGTTAAGGTCTCATCATCATACGCCCTTAAACATGCATTCTAAATACATAATAAAGCGCGTATAAATAAATAAATTAATAATGATATACAGATGGATATATCACAAATTGTTCCTAGAACAAATCACTCCCTTTCCTCTCCCCGGCTAGAACTATTCTAATTCTACCCAATTACAAAATACAATAAAGAAACCTCATTTACATTGAGGGGAATATGTGAGAAGAGAAATACAATGAGAAAGGAGATAAAAGGCTGGACACGTAGGTCCAATTTAATAAATTCTAAACTTATTACAACAATTTCCAAAACTGCCCTTGCCCTTCTAATATCCATCCGATATACATTATTCATACAATACATTCATGTATTCATACAAATCATGTTATTCAATCAATCTAATCCAATTAATCAATCTTTGAATAATGACCATATAATGTTCATACAACGATTTGATTTGCGTGAGTCAAACTCGTTTAAGAATAAATACTCAAAGTAAGCATTCTTGAATTATATTGAACTACAACTTTAAATCCAATTTATTTGTATTCAATACTAATTCCAATTTAATACCAAATTAAATATATACACTACTTATAAGCCTTAAAGACTTGGATTCCAAATCCAATCTTAATGGGTCTCAAAGGCCCAATAACATCCAATGTCATTTCAATTAAAGTCCAATGTGCTTTTAATTGATTCTTAAGGCATGGGCTTTGGCCATAATGGATCAAACCCAAAATGCCAAGGCCCAATAGGAATCACCATATTGCCAACAAATCAATTTAGGCCCATTAGGCCCAATTAAATTCTTTAAAGGGCCAAGTGATATATTTGGACCTTATGGAATTGGTTTTGGGCCCAATTAGATCCAATCCAAAAGTCCAAAACCAAACTTAGTCAAACCAAGCCCATTAAGCCCAAATACACACTTTTAGCCCAATTCATAATTAAAAGCTTATTAACATAATTATAATATTCCAAATATCACAATTACTTTAATTAAAGTGCATTAGCCATGATTAATTAATTAAACTCAATATTTCCAAAATACCAATTAACTTAATTAATCATGCTTAATCCACCAATTCATGCTTAACACAAATTGAAGCCAAAACACATCATTTCATGCTCAACACAAATTGAATCCTAAATTCATCATTTCATGCTCAACATGCTCTTTGATTTAACATAACATTATTGACTTTGATTCTAATCCAATCAAACCAACAATCAACATTTAAACATGCATTTAAACACATCATTTCATGTTACAAAAATAAAAAAATTGCCCAGTTCACTGCAGTAGGTTTCGGCCAAGATAAAAAAATTTTAACTTTGGATTCATTGATTTGTTTCAAATCTAATCATGCATAACTCTAAGTTATCATATTCTAAGCATGCTCAAAGCATCAATTTGAAGAAATCATGCTCAAAACACAAAAGACCCAAATTTTAGTCTCATGAACCCTAAAATTTTCATGCTTAAAATTGGCTCTTGATACCATTGTTAGTGTTCCTAGAACATGCCAATGATCTAATAAGCATGAAAACATGTTCATAAATTCAAAATAAGTTGCGGAATTACTTACATTGAATGGATTTGAGCTTTTAAAATTTTGAGAAGGAGATCCAAGATCCAAGATGCTTCCTTTGTTGATTCCAAGCTTTGAGTTGAAGATCTCCAAGATCCTTCCTTTGTTGATTCCAAGCTTTTGAAGTTGTTTCCCTATCACCTTTGTTGATTTCTCCAAGTGCTAGCTTTGTTGATTTTGCAATAAAATCCAAGAGATGGAGATAAGAAGCTCACGCCCATGGAGCTCCAAGTTCACGCCCAAACACCTTGTGAATTAGGGTTTTCATTTTTTCCAAGTGTTGTGTTACACAAGTGTGAAGAGAGAGAGCTAGGTTTTTGTTAAAGGGTTTTTACCCTTTTCACCAAAACCATGTAGTTGGGCTTTTGGTTTCACCTAAAACCAAGTAGTTGGAAAGTAAGTGGTTTTGGCATAAATGCCAACCACTTTCCAACCACCACTTCACATGTGTGAAGTGGGCCCCACCATTTTGAATTCAAAACTCAAAATGTCTTTACGAATATTTGCCGCGGCTCGGATCCGTTTAATCCGATTAAACAAACTTTCGTCGTTAAATAATTAAATCTAATTTAATTAAATAACGATGCCTCGCAAATTTATCACGAACGTCGTCTACGAATTAATTCTAAATTAATTCGTTCATTCGCATTAAAGTCCAACTTTAATTTCGTAATGAAATCCAATTCATATTAATATATCCGATATACTAATTTTAGCCCATACGAATAAATTAAATAGAAAAATCAAATTTAACTATTAAATTTATTTTACCGATTAATTCCAAATTAATCGCATTCTCTTTCTTCCGAACACATTTAATCCCAGATTAAATAATACCTCAATTAATCCCAGATTAATTTTCTCCATCTTAATTAATCCCAGATTAATTTTCTCTCTTAATTAATCCCAGATTAATACTAATTTAAATCAACTGTCATCGGTGAATCTTTGGGAAGCGACCCAAGAGATCCTTGGATATGTTGGCAGTAAATACGGTCATCGGATTATCTGAATACGTGCGTACCTCGTACCACGTGCTTACCGATTTACAAGACATGGTTGGCTTCTAGCAAAGCACCGTGCCTACCCAATTCTCCAGAAATATTCTTACTGGAATATATAATCTATGTCAGGCGTAGTATACGTAGTATTGCGTATTGCGATCCAGTATCGGATTGTCACGTGCTAGGCCTGGGGCTGGAATGTGTCTGCTCCGTACGAAGCACATGTCGGATGTCTGGTAACTAGTCTTTATAATCGGATGAACATGACCTAGTCATATCATCTCGATGACTGCAGTACTAAAGAGCACTAGTACCGTATCCTACGTGACATCATCTCCACTATGACTGGAGTGATACTTCCGTCTTGACATCACACCCAATACACTACGATTCTCAATATACCCAGCAGAGGCGTACACAGAACCGGTTAAAGCCCTGGACGACCAAAACTAAAGCATACCGATTGTCGCAAGCATTAGCGGTGCAAGTCTCAGGTTAAGACCAAATACACCTACCCTGATTTCGGACTTCCATAGACACATAGTCATACCACCAATGGAATTCCGAGGGGTCTATCCAGAACGAAGCTGTTTTCCGTACCATAGGTAAAACACAACCTCCTATTACACTTGCATGAGTATCTTATACCTAAATATATGAGAACTATACCGTTATGATCTCACATAACGTGCACAAGTATAATACTAGTCTATTCCGCATTATCGATGTCCAATCTCGATAATACTACGACTAGGGATATTTAATGATTAATCCTTCGAAGACTGATATTGTCTCATATCATCTCAATCCAGGAACTAATCATAGGGACCTCCTATCATTTATATATCTAGGTGATCTAATCACAAATGATAAGAGTGCAATCTCCTTGTCACATAGTTAATCTGTACAACAACACCATGATCTGTACAAATAGTGACGCTATGGGTCATAATTGTCCAACAATAGCCAAGTCTTATGCAGTTCATGCAAGGTAATTCAAATAAACACAAATTTGCACACCTATAAATATTAATAATCACAATAACATAGTTCCAAAATCATATTAAATAAGAAATACGAGATGCGATAACAAAAATCATAATAAATAATCAAATGCAAGAAAAGCGTCAATAAATAAATGGCAAAACAAATGGGGGTTAATCACGCATATGTGAGTATTTCCCGAATGGAACGTGGAGTTGTATCCCAACTACAAATCGCACTACCGTCCATTCGGATTCGGCTACGAAATTTACGTCTGGGTTTCCATCTGATGGCTAAGCTTTCTCTCTTTTCTGTTTCGGTGATGGCTAGGGTTTTATTTCGGTTTTCTTTGTTGTTTCGGTGATGGTTGTTTGTTGGTTGGGTGATTGGTTTTGGTTGTGGTTGATCAAGAAGAAGAAGAGAGTCTAGGGTTTTTTTTGTTGTTGTTTCGATCCAAGCCCCCTTTGATGATGAGAAAGTGTCCATTTTATAATGATCTCCAAATAGGGAAATAAATCACATTGATTGGAAAATATCTTCTCAATTTATTTAGGGAACAAGATCTTATATATTTGGTGTGAGGATATCTCAAATCTTGTTAATTGGAAAGGATGGGATTTCACATCTTGTTAAATTGGAAAGTGTTTATGAGTGAATTTTAGACATGTGGATTGCATGAGATTTATGGGCTTTGGGCGTGTGCATGAGGTTTATGGTCCTTGGGCGTGTATGGTGGGTTGCATGGGCTTTGGGCCGTGTGGATGGGCCGAAACTGAAGGGTGCAAGGGCGTGTCTGAGGCCAATGTTTGAAACAGAAATTAACTGAGCGAATCGAGGCGGGCTAGTGAGTCCGAATCCGATGAGGGGCTAATTTTGGAGGTTTTCCTTCCTTCCGGAATTCATTTTCGCAACTTCCGTAACTTTTCAAGTAGTGCCTCCATACGAGGTTCATCATTGGGCTCATGTAAAAATGCAGTGTCTATAACTATCATACTTCAAAGAACTTTCTCATAAACACATTATTCTTCTTCGTTCTTAATGAATCCAGATAATCCAATTATCTCATCAAAACCAAGTTTGAAGTCTCATTGGATACAAAACCTTCTGGTTGTTCCATATAAATATCCACATATAGAAATCCATTTAGGAACATAGTTTTCACATCCATATGACATATCTCATAATCGTGATATGCAGCATGGCTAAAAGAATTCTAATGGATTTTCTATTTTAGCATAGCGACTGAGGAAAAAGTTTCCTCATAGTCAATCTCAGGACGTTGAATGTAACATTTCGCTACTAGTCGGGCCTTAAAGGTTTCTATCTTTCCATCGGGTCGTCGTTTCTTTTTATAAAACCTTTTACAACTAATAGGTTTAACTCCTTCAAGAAGTTCAACCAAATCTCAGACTTTATTGTCATGCATAGAATCCATTTTGGATTTCATCGCTTCCTGCCATTTTTTCGAATCAATATCTAATATCGTATATTTATACGTAGTTGGATCCATTTCCTACAAGAAGATAACATCAAGACTTATATCAGACGTTAAAAACAGTCTCTCTGGAGGCCTTAATATTCTATTCGACCTACGTTAAACATGTGTTGTAGATCATTCACCTAGTTGGATCTCTGGTTCCATCTCAGGTTCCTCAATATTGGGATCAAACTCATTGAGTTAAATCTTTCTTTAATTCCCACTTTCTCTTAAAACTTCATTTTCAAGAAAAGTGACAAAACAAGAAACAAATACATTTCGTTGCTCAAAATCGTAGAATTGATATCCCAAAGAATTTTCAAGATATCCAACAAACCTGTATATATACCATATGGGTGCTAGTTTATCCTGCTGCGCAATTCTAACGTATGCGAGACAACCCCAAATCATTAAATATCTAAGACTTAGATCTCTACTATACCATATCAGATAAGGATATAAGGTAAGATCTTTAATCAAACCATCTTAACTAATTTTGATAAGCGTCTATCACCTATGTGGCTCAATCTCATATGTCATAATTCAGTATTATTTAATTTAGATTTACTTGTATTTTCCTCTATATTAAAGACATCTCGATATGTTTCACATATCAAATAGTTTTCTTTATCATATAAACATAAAACACTATCTTTAATATTTATTTTATATCATTATTTATCCAATATCGGTAACGACATTATCTGTTTAAAAAGAGATGGTACATAATAACAATCATGTAAAATTAATTTACATCTATTAGGGATATCTAGAACAACCATTCCTATGGATTTGACATCCAATGCCACGTCATTCCCAACTCCAAGTTGGATCTCCCTTTTGTTCAACCTTCATTTAACCTTCATGATCTGCATAGAGTTGCAAATATGAGTTGGACTGCCGGTGTCTAACACCCATCTATTATTTGCATCTAAGACTAATGATATGTCAATAATAAGAAAATATAAAACATACCTGAGGGTCATGCATTTCCTTTCAACTCTGGACAATCTTTCTTCCAGTGTCCAGACTTATTGCAGTGTAGACATGCATCACGAGATACATATGTAGTTTTGTACTTCTTGGAGTCTCTCTTTGATATATTATTCTTTCCCATTTTGATCTTCTTCAATTTCCTAGAAGTCTTTGAAGAGCTTGATCCACCATGGAGGTACAAAGTTGGATTGCATTTCTTAAAATCATGCTCCGTTGTGCATAACATGTTATGAAGTTCATCATAACAGGCTTGCATCGAATGTATATGAAAGTTTAACACAAAACCAGCGTAAGTATCGAGCAAAGAAGTTAGAATCAAATTTTAACCTAGCCATTCATCGATCATAATACCATGTCGTTCTAAATATCATATTTGATCGATCATGTTCAAAACATGAATGCTAACCACTCATCCATCATTGGGCATAGTATGGAACAATTCCTTAGACCTCCGATATATTTTAATTTCTTGATTTGCTTCAAAAAACTTCTTAAGTGTTCTCAGAATGCTGCAAGCATCAGGTAATTTTATGTACTGTCTGAGCAAATCTAGAACCATCGATCATAAAATATAGGATTTCACTCTTAGGTTATCATCCTTCCATTTTTCAAAAGTCTTCCGCTCTTCGGGAGTGGAATCATGATTGATATCAATGGGAAAAGGATTGATTGTCACATAGCTCAATTTTTCTGACTCCAAGAAAAGGCGGATGTTCATTTCCCACTCAAAGTAGTTCTCAGCTCCTTTCAATTTATTGGAATCCAAAAGTCACACTAATGGATTTACAGCAGCCATCTGCAAGAAAATAATTAAACATTAGCAGAACATTTTCATTTCAATTTAAAAATACTAATACGATTATGAATTTTAAATCTATTAGTACCCCCATTACTTTACGTAATTATGTAAACTCTATTAACGAAAAAATCAAAATTTGACAATCAAATTTCATAGCGGGAAGTGGATCCCATGATTTTTACTCCAGCCTTACAATAATGACGGTCTTGGCCTTCATAAACTCTTTAGGTAGAACTTAAAAGTCAATCATATTAATGTGACCCCAAAGTTTGGTCCTGAACCGTTTCTTATCCTCACAATAATGGTCATTTTTTATTAAGCCGTGTTCCGGGTGTATACTTGTCAATGTGCACAAATGAGCTTCGTAAGTACACCCTCATAATACTGATGGTAATGGATGACTATGTCAACTCATCACACTACATCTACTATTTTACCGGAGTGCTCTAAGTTCCGACCACTTATACCCTCACAATAATGACGGTATTTGGCATAAGTAATAAGAACTCATTCATCTTCGTATTGATAAGATGGACCATCCAATAATGCTCTAATATTATTAATACTATTACTTAAAAATAACACATAATCATGAGATATTTATGACAATTAAGTCATTAACATGCTTGGGTTAAACATAAAATTTTAATTTCAAACATACAATGCATATCTAATATGATTTATGCATAATTAAATTAAAATTACATAGGCATAGATTAAAATACATGTCAAACATGCAACATATGTTGTGTAGTTAAGACCTGCTCTGATACCGTTCTGTTAGGACGGTTGTGGGACCCCTATGGTCGGATCGGTATCCCTCGCAACGGAAATTGGTCTAACCCATGGTAATTGAGCATGTGAATATTTTTAAATAATTTAATGGAATACTATATTCCATTACGAGTGTAAAGGGGAAAACTGGGGATGAATCAGAGTCCATAAACTCAAAACGGGAGAAAACCGGATTCAGCACACGTGCGCACATCACGTGCAGCTATTTGCGCGCAAGTTGCATGCGCGCTCATCATGCATAGGCAATATGCATATGCATGCTGCGTGAGCATGTAACACATTAATATATATATTTTTTTAATTTCATTTGAAGCTTTTCATTGCATCAGCTCTATGGAAATAGAGAGCTGATGGAAATAAGGTATTTAACCCAATAAACTTCTAACCTTCCCTAAATATTTCCAAATACCCAAAATTAAATTTTAACATCAAAACTAACATAAACACATATTATATAACAAACATACATATATTCTAAATATATATATATATTCCTTTGAATTAAAAATAAACCAAATTAGAATCCCACAAAGAAATGACTCATGAACAATTCTAGGTCACTTAAAAGTAGTCAAGTGATTCTAGAATGATAGTCATAACTACATGCTTTTATCTAGAGTTTCAAATTCCAATTTTATGTTTCATTTCTAATATGAACGTATTTGACCCAATAACAAACATATTGTATTATGCTTCCAAAGCATCCATACACAATTTATTAACTTAATTTAAACTTCAAGCTATGTTATTATGTATCCAATACATAATAAATCATTAAATGCTTCACCAATGGAAAACATAGCTTTATATAAGATCAAACTTATCTACCAAGTTTTATTCCATGATCCAATCTTTTTTCTCCTTGTTGAAAATGTAGAGAACTTATAAATCTTCTCTCACAAATACTTTCTTTAGGTTAATTTTTCTTATGCTTATCTTTATACTTGCTTAATCAAAAACTTACTCAAGCTTGCCTTTTATAGTCAAGCTTATATATTTTTTAATTAATAAAAGTTCTAATCAACTTTTAGGTGGCCTTAATCCAATTTGTCCAAATATGCATATTAGGTGTAACTAATCAACTTTGTCTACCACTTTGATTTATTCCAATTAAATCTAAACAAAATTTAACCACTTGATTAGTTCAATGTCTACCATTTGATGCAATCCAATTAAATCAAGCCAAATACACGTATTACTACATATTTTTATAATTACCAAAATAACATCCAATGATATAGATATTTATGAAATTATAACAAAGTCCTTATGTGATTTCGGATTAATCCCAATAGATCAAGTAAATAATTAATATTATCCAATAATATTTAATTACTTTGATTGATAATTATAGTATTAAATATTATTTATTATCAAACATTATTGGCTACCCAAGTGCTTAACGAGTACACTTCATATTGCGGGACGCTCTAAGTTCAGACACATTCGTTATATAAGATTAGCACATATGTACGCAATTTGGCCACCTCCGAATTAGCGAAGAACACGAACGACCTGTTTGAACTATACAAGTCGAGGTCATCATATGTGTTTAACAATCCTTCCGTCGTAGCTCATTCGAATTGTGCTTAGGAAACATAGATTACATCATCAAGAATCGTGACTTACTTACGTGGATACCTTAACCCGTTATATACGGGGCAACAGATCTATCTTGATAAGTACTTGATTAATGAGTGCATCGGTCCACACCCAATGAACATCTAGCAGTCCATGAAAGGTCTCTGACATACATGACATCAAAGTGTGGAGGATCACAGACAATATCAATGCTATCCTATAGTCAAAGGTTATATATGATAATCGACTCGAGGAGGTTCCTATTGACAGTGGTGTGTACTTCCAACTATTAGGAATCACCTATGAGTCATTCAGTATTCGCTCCAGAAAATACCCACATGTCCATACGAGCTTCCATTGCTTATAGTCCATTGGGTTAGACTATTGGAACTTCAATTCCAATATATGACTTGTGCTAGTCTTTTAGGTTATAGGAATTCGATCGTATTCCAAAACCAACGACTATGAATATTTACTTTAAGAATAGTTTATAATAGTAATAATATCCCAATGTCAATGATTTCTCTAATCATGTGATATTTTCTTTTGACGCATTTAGATTTGGAATGTGACATTGGCTCTTTAGCCTGTACAATGGCTTCGCTATTATCACAGTACAGTGGGATCAGATCCACAATACTAGGCACAATACCAAGTTTAGTGATAAAATTTCGAATCCAAACATCTTCCTTAACAGCTATAAATTATGCCTCAGTGGTGGAATCAGCTGTAGAGCCTTGCTTTGAACATCACCAACTAACCGTACCACCATTAAGGGTAAATATATATCTGAATATAGACTTTCTGTCATTCGGATCTCCCTGAAAATAAGAGTTTGTATAACCCTTAAGTTGTAGCTCATAATCCATATATATTAGAAACTTATCCTTAGTACCCAAAAGATATTTCAGGATATGTTTCACGGCTGTCCAATGATCATTACTCGGATCAGATTGATATTGGCTAGTCACATTGACGCTGAAACTGATGTCAGGTATTGTATATATAATATCATACATAATACTTCCAATATAAGAAACATATGACAAGTAGACATTCTAACTCCCTCTTCCTCAGTCTGAGGTGCCATTTTCTTCGAAAAATGTATGTCGTATCGAATAAGTTTATTTACTACCTTGTAGTTGGTAAAGCCGTATATTTCCAAAATTTCATCTATGTACGTGGATTGCGACAACTCGATAAGCTTCCTTACTCTATCCCGATAAAGTCTTATACCCATTATATAGGAAGCTTCACCCATGTCTTTCAGGAAGAAGTTCTTACAAAGGTAGACTTTTCACACTTTGTATTAATCCTATATCATTCTCAATTATAAGGATATTGTCTACAAACAATACAAAGAATACTATCATACTCCCGCTAACTTTCTCATAAATACATTGTTCTTCTTCATTCTTAATGAATCCAGATAATCTAATTATCTCATCAAAATCAAGATTCCAGCTTCGGGATGTCTGGCTAAGTCCATAAATAGACTTCTTGAGCTTACAAACAAAGTTTGAAGTCTCATTGGATACAAAACCTTCTGATTGTTCCATATAGATATCCTCATCAAGAAATCCATTTAGGAACACAGTTTTCACATCCATATGACATATCTCATAATTGTGATATGCAGTAATGGCTAAAAGAATCCTAATAGATTTTCTCTTTTAGCATAACGACTGAGGAAAAGGTTTCCTCATTGTCAATCCAAAGACGTTGAATGTAACCTTTCACTACAAGTCGGGCCTTAAAGGTTTCCATCTTTCCATTGGGTCGTCGTTCCTTTTTATAAACCCATTTACAACTAATAGGTTTAACTCCTTTAAGAAGTCCAACCTAGTCCCAGACTTGATTGTCATGCATAGAATCCATTTTGGATTTCATGGCTTCCTACCATTTTTCCAAATCGATATCCAATATTGTCTGTTTATACGTAGTCGAATATATTTCTTCCAAGAAGAGAACATCGAGACTCATATCAGACATTAAAATAGTCTATCTGGAGGCCTTGATATTCTATTCGACCTACGTTAAACATGTGTTGTAGATCATTCATCTAGTTGGATCTCTAGTTCCATCTCAGGTTCCTCAATGTTGGGATCAAACTCATCAAGTTCAATCTTTCTTTAATTCCCACTTTCTCTTAAAAATTCATTTTCAAGAAAAGTGATAAAACGAGCAACAAATACATTTCGTTGCTCAAAATCTTAGAATTGATATCCCAAAGAATTTTCAAGATATCCAACGAACCTGTATATATACCCTATGGGTGCTAGTTTATCCCGCTGCGCAATTCTAATGTACGGGACAACCCTAAATCTTTAAATATCTAAGACTTGGATTTCTACCGTACCATATTTGATATGGGGTCGTAGAAATAACTTTTGATGGAACTCTGTTAAGTATGTGGGCAGCAATAAGTAAAACATAACCTCAAAGGTAATATGGAAGATATGTATAACTCATCATAGATCGTACCATATCCAATAAAGTACGATTTCTTCGCTCTGATGCACCATTGTGTTGAGGAGTTCCTGGTGGGCTATATTCGGCGAGAATCTCATTCTCCCTTAAATAACTTCTGAACTTTTTGCTCATGAATTCAACACCTCGATCTGATCAAATACACTTGATAAATTTCCTGGTTCATTAGGGATATCTAGAACAACCGTTCCTATGGCTTTGACGTCCAATGTCACGCCATTCCCAACTCTAAGTTGGATCTCCCTTTTGTTCAAACTTCTTTTAACCCTCATGACCTGCATAGAGTTGCAAATATGAGTTGGATTGCCGGTGTCTAACACACATCCATTATTTGCATCTAAGACTAATGATATGTTAATAATAAGAAAATATAAAGCATACCTGAGGGTCATGCCTTTCCTTTCAACTCTGGATAATCTTTCTTCCAATGTCCAGACTTATTGCAGTGTAGACATGCATCATGAGCTACATATGCAGTTTTGTACTTCTTGGAATCTCTTTTTGATATATTATTCTTTCCTATTTTGATCTTATTCAACTTCATAGAAGTCTTTGAAGAGCTTGCTCCACCATGGAGGTACAAAATGGGATTGTATTTCTTCAAATCATGCTCTGTTGTGTATAATATGTTATGAAGTTCTTCATAATTGGCTTGCATCAAATGTAAATGAAAGTTTAATATAAAACCAGCGTAAGTATCAGACAAAGAAGATATAATCAAATTTTGACCTAGTCGTTCATCGGTCATAATACCATGTCGTTCTAAATATCGGATTTGGTCGATCATGTTCAAAACATGAATGCTAACCGCTCCTCCATCCTTGAGCATAGCATGGAACAATTCCTTAGACCTCTGATATATTTCAATTTCTTGATTTATTTCAAACAACTTCTTAAGTATTCTCATAATGCTGCAAACATCAGCTCTATGGAAACAGAGAGCTGATGAAAATAAGGTTTTTAACCCAATATACTTCTAACCTTCCCTAAATATTTCCAAATACTCAAAATTAAATTTTAAAATCAAAACTAATAGCAACACATATTATATAAAAAACTTACATATATTCTAAATAAATATATGTATTTATTTGAATAAAAAAACAAACCAAATTAGAATCCCACAAAGAAGTGACTCATGAACAATTGTAGGTCACTTAAAGGTGGTCAAATGATTCTAGAATGGTAGCCATAACTCCACGCTTTTATCTAGAGTTTCAAATTTCAATGTTATGTTTCATTTCCAACATGAACATATTTGACTCAATCACAAGCATATTGTATTATGCTTCCAAAGCATCCATACACAATTTATTAACCTAATTACAACTTCAAGCTATGTTATTATGTATCCAATATATAATACATCATTATATGCTTCACTAATGAAAAACATAGCTTTAGAGAAGATCAAACTTATCTACCAAGCTTTATTCCATGATCCAATCTTTTTCTCATTGTTGAAAATGTCGAGAACTTACAAATCTTCTCTCACAAATATTTTTTTAGGTTAATTTTTCTTTTTCTTTTCTTTTCTTTATGCTTGCTTAATCAAAAACTTACTCAAGCTTGTCTTTTATAGTCGAGCTTATATATTTTTTAATTAATAAAAGTTCTAATCAACTTTTAGGTGGCCTTAATCTAATTTGTCCAAATATGCATATTAGGTGTAATTAATCAACTTTATCTACCACTTTGATTTAATCCAATTAAATGTAGACAAAATTTAACCACTTGATTAGTTCAATGTCTACCACTTTGATGTAATCCAGTTAAATCAAGTCAAATACACCTATTATTACCTATTTTTATAATTATCAAAATATCATCTAATGATATAGATATTTATGAAATTGCAACAAAGTCCTTATGTGATTTTGGATTAATCCAATTAATCCCAATAGATCAAGTAAATAATTAATGTTATCCAATAATATTTAATTACTTGATTGATAATAATAATATTAAATATTATTTATTATCAAATATTATCGACTACCCAAGTTCTCAATGAGTACACTTCATATTGCGGGACTCTCTAAGTTTAGGCACGTTCGTTATATAAGCTTAGCTCATATATACGCAATTTGGCCACCTTCGAATCCGCGAAGAACACGAATGACCTTTTTGAACTATACAAGTCGAGGTCATCACATATGTTTAACAATCTCTCCATCATAGGTCATTCAAGTTGTGCTTAGGAAACATAGATTACACCATCAAGTTTCCGAGACGCACATCTCATATTGTTGACATGTCCACGATCCTTTACAACTAATCAGAACACCATTTCTGATATATATGCGTTCAACCCTAAGTGATCGGCTTTGGCTAAAGTCTTAAGAATCGTGACTTACTTACATGGATACCTTAACCCGTTATGGTAGACATACGGGCCGACGGATCCTATCTTGATACGCACTTGATTAATGAGTGCATTGGTCCACACCCAATGAAAATCTAGTAGTCCATGAAAGGTCTCTGACATACATGACATCAAAGTGTGGAGGATCACATATAAAATCAATGGTATCCTATAGTCAAAGGATCACATATGCAACTCGACTCGAGGGGATTCCTATTGACGGTGGTGTGTACTTCCAACTATTAGGAATCACATATGAGTCATTCAATATTTTGTCCAACAAATACTCACATGTCTATACGAGCTTCCATTGCTCATGGTCTATTGGGTTAGACCATTGGAACTCTAATTCTAATATACGATATATGCTAGTCTTCTAGGTTATAGGAATTCGACCGTATTCCAAAACCAACGATTAAGAATATTTACTTTAAGAATAATTTATAATAGTAATATTATCCAATATCAGACCACCCAATGTCCAGTGTTTTTACGTGACTATTCTAAGGTCGATGTCATCTTAAACATATTTATATATCAAACTTATAAATATTATTACATAATAATTATCATTAACAAGGTTGAAATGAAAATATAGTTATTTTATTAATAAATAATAAAATATAATGTACAATATATTATTCGGATTGGTGTTTCATGTACCAACTCCGACATGATTATCATTGTCATGCATGTTAAATTAAAATTTCATTTTATTAGATGTCTTAGCATGTGAGCGAGTACCTACACTTGCTTAGTACACGACATCTCAGATATCCCAACGCGATGAACCAAAGAGTTACGCACACATATAAATGATTTTTTATAAATTATACTTTTTGAAACCTTATTTAATGATAGTTATGTGAACAAAATTATATATATTGAATGAACTTTTATATTTATATTTTAAGGGTTCTTGAAGACTATATTGGAAATGTCAGGTGGTGACAACGATAAAATAAAGTACAGTGAGACACTTATAAATTACTACCATGGCTCAAAATTTAATACGTTTTCAAATCATGGAATGATGTCGATCATGTAAGTAACCTTATCATGTCCTTATCGATTTTTTTTAGTATATTTTTTCTTATTATTTCATTATTAATTACAATTATGGTCATTACATGTTTTCATTTTGTTCAATCTCAACAATAATAATTGGGCCAGATTCAGATAATAGATTCATACATGAGCCTTAATGAGGCCAAAAAGTCTCTAAATATGATGCCGCCTCTTCAGTATATTTTTCCTAAGTGGTTATAGTTTGTCAGATTTTATATTGATGGGTCAAAGCTAAACAATGATGCACCATGGAAATTTTCACGAGTGTGTAGGATGCCGCAACAAGATTATGCGAGTGGTGATGGCATTTTCATGCTAATGAACAGTAGTTATCATATGCTATATAAATTGTCAAAATTTGATTCTAGTCATGCCTCATTGTTTAGGAAGAAGATTGCTGAAGATATATTTTTGAGCGACATTATAATTTGAAAACGTGTTGTAAATGATATTTATATCGATGTTATCAATAAATATAAGTTACTTAAATATTATTCGTATATAATCATAATCATATATAATTCAAATATATAATCAGAATCATATATATGCAGCTGGAGGATATACTCTCTGTGTTCGGATTTCATCTGGTCTGACCCAACTAGCTATATCACAAACTAGAATGATCGATTCCTCAAATGCATGTAATAATGAGTCCTTTAAGTAGAATGAGAACATTGGCTGACATGATCAATTCGACGAAACATACAAACTGTAATTGTATGGCCACAAACAAGTTTATCCAACTGAAAAATTCTACAACTGCACGTCCTCTCATGTAAATTAACGAACCCCTCACGTATGCTACTACCTCTAACCTGATATTGATGATCAGAGACATGTGACATGTTCATGCTCTCCGCAATATTTTTATCTCATCCATTATGTTATAAGCTCAAGTGGTTAGTCAAGTTGTCATCGACTCAGCAATCTTCTTTCTACCATAAAACCATTTTTGCTTCTTTTCTTTGAAGAAGTCAACCATGTGAGTAATTGGGAACCTTCTTGCCTTTTTCATCAATGAATTTACACTCTCATCAATATTAGTAGTTAGAATATTGTACCGTCTCCCTTCAAATTATGATCGAGCGTAATTACTCACACTCACATCCTCCTCTAAATATCTAGCTGCATGAGGATGCATACCCCACATGCCCTGAATTTGCTTTACAAATTCAATCGGATAATACTTTTCGCTGCA
Source organism: Zanthoxylum bungeanum (assembly GCA_019454045.1). NCBI lineage: Eukaryota > Viridiplantae > Streptophyta > Magnoliopsida > Sapindales > Rutaceae > Zanthoxylum > Zanthoxylum bungeanum. The sequence goes on along the minus strand of SKCR01029437.1, from coordinate 518 downwards.
GCAATAAATGACAACTTAAATCTCTTCTATGCTTTCGGTTCAATTTTGAAAATGGATTTCAAGTTGCATTGTACATGATAAAAATAAACACTGCATTCTAAAAGAAATGTCTAATATTATATCATGGTGTATTATATGGAAAACAATTAGATGTTAGTTATTTAATTTTTTCAATTTGAGCGACTTATCAGAGGTGACATATATTTTAACGATGCTGTCATAGATGAAGATCATGAAAGTGTAGCGGAAGGTGATAGCCATAATGATGAGGATGAGGTAATATTATGAAGGAAATAAAAATATATATATGCTAGCTGTGAATAATATATTAACTATAATAGTTAACTTTTTTCATCTGTAGCTGCAGATAAAATGGAGTATGGATTATGTTATGACGAGATTGGATAACATTAATATTGAAATATCTTCAATTCGCCCATCCATTAATGGAATTTCAAAATAAAAGAAAGATTTTAGGTAAACTATGGTGGATAAAATGGAAGCAGAGATGGTTGAGC